>JAGGAU010008301.1:0-62274 GCA_017657275.1 Termitomyces sp. T108
TAATTTAGTTAGTAATTGTGAGAAAAGGGAAAGACTCTTGGTACGTGCAAATCGGTAAGTTGAGGTTATGGCGTCGAAAGGCCCCAGGTAAAAAGCAGCTATAGCTACAGTCGCGGTTATTCCCTGGATTCTCGCATCGTCCTTTCTGGCTGTGCATGCCTTGAGCTTGTAACTGTCCCTCAGCAAGCCAAATATGACTCGTCACAAAAGTCAAGTAAAAGTGCACCCAAGTAGAACGAGCGACTGATTGGTATTTACCTGGAACTCCAGAAGAGGCATTTCCGAGCCATCTCCTTCTGAAGAGTGTTGCCATGCCATGCGGCAGGTTGTGCCTCGACGCCCAGACCAGCAGACGTATGTACCGCAAAGAAGTCGTTCTTTAGAGTGTGCCCTAGGTATAATGATTTATTGTGAATGAGTGGCGATAGAGAGTCCCAATTTCTAGATTGTCTTCCAAACATTGAACGCATGAACAGTGCGAATAAGAACCGGAAGGATGACATGAACATGACCCGAGGCCTAGAGCGCCATTGAACAATGGATACGCCTCGAGATGCAGGTTTCAGCCATGAACGTGCACGAGAAATGAAGTAGATGCGACAAAGAAACAGGGGCGTATTACTCGGTGTTGTGCCACACCCAATATCCTCGACAATCCAGGTTGATCGGGATTAATGTTCTTGGCAGTGTGCATGGTATTTATATAAGGGGTGTTTTCACAATTTATACATACATAGCCAGAGTCATTCTCAACCGAAACCCACAGCAACAAGTACCCCTCAGCTATGCAAATTCAAACCATTCTTGCTCTCTTTGGCGCTATCCTTATTTCAGCTGTGAATGCCATGCCGCAACCTGCGCCTGCACCAGCGGCACGAGTCGAAGATAACCCGAGGTTTTGCATACAGTCATTGTGCCCCTGTGGATCACCTAGGGATGGTATGTGATATACAAACCACATCTATTTGTCACCGGTGGCGCTGACAATAGTTTAGCGGATTGTGGGTGTTCGCATGACGTGTGCACATAGAAAGGGGTAAGCGGCAAAAGGAATCAGTCGAGAATGCTGACTTCATCGAGTTCAAGGGTGACGTTTGTGGTCAACGGGACCTTAAACCATTTGGATGAACTTTCAAACTGGTCTCGTAGCTGACATAAATTTGAGTGGAGATTTGTGTTCATTATTTGCTAACTAAAAAATCAAATATGCTAAGTACATGCAAAGCGGGAAAGCATCATGAGTACGTGGTATGGCGACTAGAAGAACACATGGCCACAGAAGTGTTCGGTCATCGCATTTTAGCGGAAGCGTCGGGCGCAATCCCAGAATACCCTACGCTCCGAGTACGGGCAAGTGCATTGTAAGATCACTCTTGAATTTTGGCAAGGATCTCACTGTCCTTGAAGAGGAAGTATTCCTGCGTGAGGGACGGTCAGCTAGTAATTCAATCACAATGACGGATTTACATGCCTCCTCTCCAACTTTGATGGGGTTGCCACCCCATCCTGGCAGAAGGACGCGGTCACCAGCCTTGACCTGGGTAGGCACAACCTGACCATCCTTATTGGGTGCGCCAGGGCCGACGGCAATGACGGTAGCCTCAGGAAGAGGGCTGGAGGTAGAAGAGGTGGGCAGGAAAATTCCAGAGGCAGTTTTCTGGTGGGGTGTAAGCGGCGAAAAAGAGACTATTATTGGACGTACCGTCTCGGGCTTGAAGCGCTGGACGAGAACGCGGTCAAGGAGGGGGATGACGGACCTGATGGACTTGAAGGTTGCTTGGGCGGCCTGGACGCGTGGAATGAGGCGCGGTCGCTGTGGGAGACGACGAAGAACGTACCATTGCTAGGATGAGAGATGAAGTTGGTGAAGCAAGAAAAACTGACGTTTCTGTGCATAAATTCAGTCACATGACTGAAATTTCTAGAAATTAGGAGAAAGCCGAGACGTTTTATTTAAAAATTTGCTGACGTTGTAACTTGCACTTTCCTCGAAAATGCACCGTCTCTCCTCGTCCCAGTCTCTCCGTCGTGTTGCCGCAAAGGCCAAGCCTGCGTTCTCTCGCGGTGCTCACAAGGAAATCAAGTTTTCCAACGAGGGCAGGGCCAGCATTCTCAAGGGTGTTGACGTCCTGGCCAATGCCGTCAGTGTCACTCTCGGTCCCAAGGGTGTGTTTCTCGCTTTCCTTTGTGCTCTGGTGCTCACTTGGCCTTCAAGGTCGTAATGTCATCATCGAGCAGTCGTTCGGTGGTCCCAAAATCACCAAAGGTGTGTGCTACTCGCTTCTTCTTTACGCGTTTTCACATTTACCTCTCCAGACGGTGTCACCGTTGCAAAATCAATTACTCTCCAGGACAAGTTCGAAAACCTCGGTGCTCGGTATGTCTGTGCCTTCGTCGTCTATTCACACTGCTCACTTTCCCTAGTCTCGTTCAGGATGTCGCACAAAAGACCAACGAGATTGCCGGTGACGGTACCACCACTGCTACCGTCCTTGCTCGTGCCATCTACTCTGAGGGTGTCAAAAATGTTGCCGCTGGTTGCAACCCCATGGACCTCCGCCGTGGCTCCCAGGCTGCTGTCGACCGCGTCGTAGACTTCCTTGCCTCGCACACAAAAACCATCACTACCACCGCAGAAATTGCCCAGGTCGCTACCATCTCTGCGAACGGTGACACCCATGTCGGCAACCTCATTGCCCAAGCCATGGAGAAGGTCGGCAAGGAGGGTGTCATCACCGTCAAGGAGGGAAGGACCATCGAGGACGAAATTGAGATCACAGAGGGCATGCGTTTCGACCGTGGTTTCATCTCCCCGTACTTCGTCACCGACGTCAAGGCTCAGAAAGTTGAGTTTGAGAAGCCTTTCATTCTTCTCTCTGAGAAGAAAATTTCACTTCTTCAAGACATCCTCCCCTCATTGGAGGCTGCTGCTCAGGCCCGTCGCCCTCTAGTCATCATTGCTGAGGACATCGACGGTGAGGCTCTCGCTGCCTGTATCCTCAACAAGCTCCGCGGTCAACTCCAGGTTGCGGCTGTCAAGGCCCCTGGATTCGGTGACAACCGCAAGTCCATCCTTGGTGACCTTGCAATCCTCACTGGTGGCACCGTCTTCACAGACGAGCTTGATATCAAGCTCGAACGCGCGACTGTTGACCTCCTTGGTTCTACCGGCTCTATTACCATCACAAAAGAAGACACTATTGTCCTCAACGGTGAAGGCTCCAAGGACGCCATCCAGGCCCGCTGCGAGCAGCTCCGCTCCCTCGTTGCTGACCCCACCACATCCGATTACGACCGCACCAAGCTCCAGGAGCGTCTCGCTAAGCTTTCCGGCGGTGTTGCTGTCATCAAGGTCGGCGGTGCATCCGAAGTTGAGGTCGGCGAGAAGAAGGATCGTTACGACGATGCTTTGAACGCCACCCGCGCTGCCGTTGAAGAAGGTATCCTCCCTGGTGGTGGTGTCGCCCTCCTCAAAGCATCTCTTATGCTCGCCACCTCCTCACCCGGCTCTGGCGCTGGCTCAGCCTCATCCCCCACTTCCGCAAACGCCACTCCCATACCAACTGCCAACTTTGACCAAGAGCTCGGTGTTGCCATCATCCGTCGTGCACTGACTGGTCCCGCGCGGGCAATCCTCAACAACGCGGGTGAGGAATCGAGCGTGATTGTTGGTACCCTGTTGTCCCAGTACGGATCGGACGACAAGTTCTCGTGGGGTTACGATGCCGCCAAGGGCGAGTATGTTGACATGATCAAGTCTGGTATCGTCGACCCTCTCAAGGTCGTTCGCACGGCCCTTGTGGACGCGAGCGGTGTTGCCAGCTTGTTGACCACAAGCGAGTGCTGTGTTGTTGAGGCCCCCGAGGAAAAGGCGCCTGCACCACCCATGGGCGGTATGGGCGGCATGGGAGGCATGGGCGGTTTCTAAATGCCTCTGAGAAGTGAGATGTTATGATTGACGATGCTAATACCGATTTATTGCATTTACCCCCACACCCCCCCACCACACATAGTTACTCACGTATTTTTATGATAATCTAGTTCTAGTTGTTTTGTAGTCAAAATCACACCACCAACACCACTCATCAATTTTGACTTCCGTGAGTTGTTCTGTTGAAGGGATTTGAATAATGACAAAGCATTTACTATTTCGTTCTTTGATGAGGATATTTCCCCTCTCATAACATACCACCTTGAATGTCAAGTGAATAATGCTGAAGGAAACTCTGCTCATTCTCGTCATCCATCCACTCTTCATGATATCCTGACATCCATTCTTCTGAGATACCTTTGTACTCGATTTGCCTATTCCTTGTATAACAAAATCCAATGATGCACTGTATCATATCTCTGGGCAATTACGACCCCAATGACGACCTTTGTACGTGCTCAGAGTCCTTCAGAATGTTCTGCGATATTTATCGCATCTTATCCTGCCAGCTTTGTTGGCAAGGGCTATCTCAAGTTCTAGCTTGTCAACGGCCGTATCTACGGATGGCTGCATCCATTAAGAGGAAAGGTGATAATCAATTATGGAGGGTTTTGCGGCATCCCAATCCAAGCATCAGATATCCTGTTAACTGGGCCCTCCATACTCTCCAAAGTCTCCTTAGGTGCACTATAGGGAGTACAAAAAAAACTTCGGAGATAAATATCGAGTGTTCTACACACCAAAGACCTCATGTTCCTCATGGATATGGTCTTCTTTTCCAGATCGGATTGCCTCCAAAGCGTTATTACGTATTTCCGCGTTCAGCTGTTCATATCTTTACAAACAACCTTCTACGGTCGAAGGGTTTGACAGGCTAGTTTAGAGGCAGTGCTGCCGATGGGGTACATCCAGAAGCTCCGGGCTCGTTTTCAAGAGTGCTGTCGATTACATCTACCGAATGAACAGATTTTGAAGTCATCAAGACGAAACGTGCAATCCGGAAGAACATGGGATTCGGAGTAGAGATATATTTCGGTAAAAAAAACTGCCATTAAACCTATATGTGGCATGCAAAGTTTGTCTGGAGGATGCAAGACAGGCCGGAGGAAAATGAGCGTTCTGAGAAATATATAGATTCATCAAGTCTAGAAAATAAAACACTCTGCTGAAAACAGTAAGCAAATACTTTTGACAAGCCATAGAAAAAAAAATGTATGCTTACAACCTTCCTTTGGATCCTTACCTCAGTACGCGAAACCTCCGATTTTCTACGTTGACAATCACTTGGATACGTTATTTCTTACTCCAATCCAGTGAGAAGGCGAAGTCACTCGGAAGTCATCTGCGCCACATTTGATACATCCTTGACATTGTCGTCAAAAGTCCGCTTTGCAAAGCTCCTCGTCGACCATTTGGCGACGACCACTGTATATCTGTATATTGTTCTAAAGTTGTAGTGAGGATCTCCACCACGGCGGAACTGGTCAAGATTCTGTAAAACGATAAGTGTTATTTATCTTCATGTATCTGCGTCATGGGTATACTTGAAATATTTTCTGTTACTACGTCTGACAATTAGGCCAGTAAATCTCGCAGAAGTTGATGATACTGATTCGTTTTATTATATTGAATCGGATACCTTGCATGCCAAGTATTACCTTTGCTTGTATCGATGGTTATACATTCATGGTCAACGGTGTCTCCCCTTCTCTTATTCTTCTATCATCGTCGTCTCAGAATATATGGCGTGAAATATGACGCTTCTCCAATCCGCCCGATTGCTCCTGTAATGGAAGACAGCGATCAAGGATAGAGACCAATCAATTTTGCGATTTTCAGACTTTTATTTCGTCCGGCGTAACTGCAATATTGAGAAAGACACGAACTTGCTCGGGACATACGGAAAAGTACTCAAGCGAAACCTGCAAACGATCCACTTCTGATCAAATGGATTACAAGTGAACGCTCATCTTGCCCTCAAGCTCGTAAGGCGATGCGGTGGACAAGTTAAAAAAAACACGAAACCTCATGGACTTGGACCCGAAGACGATAACCTTTGGCAGGGTCCATGCAATCATTTGGTAGCGTAACATGCTCTATGTCATCCATAAGAACGCTGATGTGTGCCGTGCATGGTATCACATGGATTTTCGTGTGGAGTGCATAGGCCATACAACATATCTCAACTCGTACAGACCGCTCGCCTCGCGCTCATCGTCCGCCCTTACCACCCTTCATCTGTTGTTTCGATACCTTGGGTGCTGTGGTGGCCGTGCGGGTCGCAGGCTAAAACAGCACGTCGATATAGGGCCTTGATCTAAAATGAGAATGAGATGCTTACCTTGGCCTTCTCCTTTTTCACCTCCTTATCCTTCTTCTCAGACTTCGCCTTGGAGATAGCAGCGAGCCGTTGCTGGGCACGAACGGCGGCGGTCTGGTTCCTCTTAGCGGCGATGGCGGCGAGGTCGGCACCGACAATACCACGCTGGTGCTTCACAGTCTTGCGCGAGCGCTTCTTGGCAACCTCCTCAGTAATACCCTTCTTGTGCATGCGGCGGTAGACTTGTGTCCAGGCGATCTTGCGGGGGTTCTTGCGCTGCAGGAAGAGCGAAGCGTTTTTGGAGCCGGCGAAGCGGAAAACCTAAAATCCCGTCTGAAATGAGAATGAAACATAAACTGGAGGTAGGACCAACTTTGCTGTCGCCGCGGACAAAGAGCTTACCCTTGCTGGGGTAGATACGGTAGCCGGAGAAGGAGTCTATTTCAACCTTCTGTACTCGCAAAATTCAATTGAGAAAAATCCATCTCGCAATGAAAGTTTGGTTACGCACCATCTGCACAGATTGGAAGGGAAAATACGAATTCCAAGTCAGTCAATCGCAAGACAAGAGTTCGAGTTAAAATGTCCGCGCCCAAAGTCATCCATATCGCACCCATATCATCCAGCCCGAAACCCCAACTTTTTGGTCAAACTGCACATCATCAGGGAGCCAAGGACCATAGGAGTGCAACGGAACACTTTTGGAGCGTAGAAGGGCATGAATTCGGGCTCACCTTGATGGATTTTGTCGGATGGCGTTGCGAACGCTAGAGGCGGTATGACCGGATTCGTGAGTTTCGGCAATTTCCGTCCTCCACGTGGCCAACTTGAGATCGGGCCGATCAGTCGAAGCGCTTGGATATTGAATGTTCAAGATACTGGAGCAACTTTGACGGCCATTTTAAGCACCGCGTCATCTCTTTCTCATTGACCACTATCACCGCTACTTTATTTCTTGCTGCCTACTATGAATTTTTTCAAGACGAAGCCTAGGACACCGCCAGATCTTGTCCGCGGCTTGCGAGATGCTATATCAAAGCTAGAGGCGAGTGCACCAGGGGAGACTCGGAGAAAGGTAAGAAATAGGAAACTCTATATGCCATCCATTTCAACAGTTTAATGTACGGCGCAGGTGAATGAAGATGTTACCAAGAGCCTACAGCAGATCAAGTCGTTGCTCTTGGGTGACGGAGGTACGTTTATCTCGCTTATGGTCGTTGCGCGGGAATCAATACCAGTCAGAGACAGCACCAGAGCTCATCGCTCAGTTGGCACAAGAAACATACCAAACGGACCTTCTACACCACCTCATCGTCCATATCGCGCGATTCGAGTTTGAGGCACGAAAAGACGTCGTCCAAATCTTTAATAACCTCTTGAGGCGTCAGATAGGTTCAAGATGGCCAACCGTGGAGTACCTTTCATCGAAGCACGACGTCATATTCGCAACACTCGCTGGATACGAGAACGAAGAAATTGCGCTGAACACAGGGATGGTTTTGAAGGAGATGTTACGCCATGAACAACTGGCGAAGATCTTGCTATATTCGGACCAGTTGAGTATTTGCTTCATTGTTGGTCTATGTTCTCACAATGGTCATGACAGGTTCTACAAGTTTCCTCACTACATCGAAACTACGACGTTCGGCATCTCCTGCGATGCTTTTGCAAATCTCAAGGAGACTTTGACACGGCATAAGCCTATGGTTTCCGAGTATCTCGACAAGAACTATGACCGTGTAGGCCCCATAATGATATCTTGTCTTCCTGTAAACTTACCATTTGTCTGTCTAGTTCTTTTCCTCCTTCACGACATTGATCCTCTCCAATAACTACGTCACGAAGCGTCAGTCTCTGAAGCTTTTGGGAGAGATACTCCTTGACCGTGCAAATTTCAATGTCATGACACGGTACATTGCCAACGAGGTTAATCTCAAGATGATGATGAACCTTCTCCGCGAGAAGAGTAAGAACATCCAGTTCGAAGCCTTCCACGTCTTTAAGGTTTTTGTGGCCAATCCGAAGAAGCCACCTCAGATAGAGACTATCCTTCGAAGGAACAAGGAAAAGCTTCTTGTGTTTTTGAAGGGCTTCCACAATGACAAAGATGGTGCGTCTTGAGGCTATCTGCCATCTTCAGTTTAACGCTGACAACACGCTATAGATGAGCAATTTACTGATGAGAAACAGTTTCTTATCGTTCAGATCCAGGGTCTTTGAAGACGACCAGTCTTTTTCTACACCCTCTCCATCCTCACATACTGGACTTGCACAATTTCCATCGCTGTACTTTAGGCGCCATCAGGCTACATCAGTCATGTTTGTCCATTGCAGTAGTTTTAGCGCCCCGATCCTATCTCCGCTGTGCAAGAGCACACGATAACCAGCACGGATCTTGACTGTACCGCGCGCCATTACGCACATCATTCAATGATGTGTCCTTTGTTAATTACTGTACATTGTATCACCTGCGAGGTCACAGCTCGCACGAAATTTTGAATTGACAATTACCATCTGTAAATGAGGTTGTGTTCCCGGCCCGAATGACCCGAAACATCCTTCCTCAATGCCTCTTGGATTCCTCGTTGTATTCTCTGAGCCAGGCAACCAAGTCTCCCTCGAGGAATTCCAAGGTCTGCCTCCTGCGCTCTTCATGCCACCTTGCCTTTCTACTTAACGTCCAGACTGGTACAACAACGAACATGTCCCCTTGCGCATGAACCATCTCAAGTCCTTCCTCACAGGCGCCCGTTTCTCCGCTGCAGACTCGCTCAAACCCTCCTGGCTCGCACTCTATGACGTTGACGATACATCTACCTTCCAGCACGAAAGCTACACTCGTCTGCGCGCCAACCGCAGTCCCCGTGAAGCGGACCTCGTCGTCCGACTCGAGGTGCTCGATCGTAGGACTTGTGAAGCTCTGTCAGATTCAGGCGTGTCCCCGATCACTTCCTCTCTCGCTTCATCGAACCCAACGACATACATTGTTACACATGGAATTGAGGTGACTATGCACGGCTCGATCGATGATTGGACCAAGGACGCGTTTGAAAAGCTGAGGAGCGTGAAAGGCTGGGTCAGGACGAGATCGTTCAAGTGCATCGATAACCTCAAGACTGGGACATCCGTCTCTGGGAAAGACCCCGAGGAGCAGATCGTATCCAAATATTTCATCCTGCACGGTAAGTGACGTCGCGCGCGAATTTGCAAGACAGGATGTGAACTTGTTACATCAGAATTTGAGGATCCATCTGCTGCCGTTTCCTCCGAGTTCAACAACATTATTGTCTCGCGTGGGGGTTATGAGACAGTCGAACGGAGGAGCTGGAATTTGTACCGCGCCTACCCTGGAATCGCACAAAGCAACTTACCTCAATGAGATGTATTACATATTGTACCCTTGTCTACATTCCATGCAA
Source organism: Termitomyces sp. T108 (assembly GCA_017657275.1). NCBI lineage: Eukaryota > Fungi > Basidiomycota > Agaricomycetes > Agaricales > Lyophyllaceae > Termitomyces > Termitomyces sp. T108. Next base: position 9,671 of record JAGGAU010008301.1, read on the forward strand.
GCTGTGACAGGACGCCTGACAAGCAAATCTAATAGCTCAGTCCGTCGCAAATGAAAGCCAATCGCTTAGTGCACCTCTTCAGCGCGAAATCCTCAGTACTCCTTCATTGTGGCGCAAAATGGTGAATATCTACATCTATAGTGAGGCAAAGACACGTTCATCGCTAGTGAATGTACAATCACATTTGAAGCTGCAATTTGCGTCAACGTCAAGCAACGAAAGGATATGATATCCGAGGTATATGCGCATTTTGTAATCTACCAGCGCCGAGAATGACGTCAAATTGTTGAATAAATGTGAATCCAGTTTAGACCATTAGTTCAGCTAGGTTGATGATTGGAAGGACTAGCTCGGTCAGCATGCGGATAGAGGCCATGATCCAATCGACGAAACGGACAGGACATGGCTTGCACAAAAAGAGGATCGGAAAGTCCAAAAGCTCTGGAGACAGCACCTCGAGTGTGCCGATATCCCAAGTCAAGGATCACTGCCCTGTACATTAAACTCTGGATCATGCAACATTGAGAGCGCATTTAGGAAGGCCGATACACTCAGGATTTCTACGATGATCCCAATTTTCAGTTTACGGATCGTACCGTAGGAGTCAAGGCCAAGAAGCCTGTGGCGGTCAAGTTTCCAATGGTAATACAGCATCGGCCAAATCATAAGAATACATTCTTAAACAAACATAACGGCCTACGCCGCGAACGCTGTTGTCCATTCATATCAGCGTCTGGAATCATATAGCACCCCACCCTCCAACAAGTCTTGTAGGAGACGAATCTCACGCTTCTTCGCCGCGGTGCTGGTATTAATCGTGGCTTGATCAAAGTCAATAATCGTGACTGTTTCGTCGTCTGCTAGCATGAGATTTTCAGGGCGAAGATCACAATGCCGAACACCGGCTTTATGGATGTTACTCAAGATCCTGAGATATGCGTCCCTGACGAAAATCAAGCCTCGAGTTGAACGACATATAAGAACCGGAATTTACCTGATGGAGGATGAAACTTTGACTTGGATGGTGTTCAGGTCAGTCCGCAAGTCCCATAGAGACCTTCCGACGTGGTTCATAACAAGCGCCATAGCGTCAGTTTCCACATCTTCAAATAGCCCAAACACGAGCGGGATACCTTCTTCAACGCCACGCAGAGCCAAATGCTCGTAAACTGAAAACTCGTGGCGCATGCTCTCGATTTCCTCTGGCGTAAAAGCCAGTTTGACAACAACACCAATTCGCAAGATATGTCCGCCAACTTGAACTTCCAAGTGCGCGTCATGCACGACACCGGTAGCACCCGAAGCTATCTCAGATGTCAAAACGAGCTTGAGATACTCCTCGGCGCTGTAGGATCTCTTCCGCTTGGTCCTTACTCGGATAAAGGAAGCAGGAACTGGGGAGTTGTAAACGTCATAACGGATTTCCAGCAAAGCAAGAGATCGATTGTCTGCGTGGTTCTTGATACACTGAGATAGATGGAAAAGTTGAGATCATTGAGAGACTACCGAGACAAGCTTTATCACCTTGGACACTTGAGCTTCTTTCATTCCCATCGAGGCTGCCAACCTGGTATTGTACCGTCTTCTGGGCGATTCCCCATGAGTGTTGTGCGTCCTTGGGGATAAAGACTCTTCAGAACATCTCTGCTGGATAACACGTTCATATGCATCATGGACAATGGAGAGATACAACCCAGTCTGAAGATGCCCGTATGAGGGGCAGGAAGATAGATCAATGAGATCTGAGATGTAAAGTGTTTGGCTGGCACGGTGGCGGAATGCGATTCTCTCTAAGTTGTCACCGCAACGGAAGATGATGAATGTTGTGTCATGTTCGACAGCTCGAGCCCAGGCCTGGTAGCATGTTCATTAGCTTACGCATGGGACGGTAATCCACGCACTCACTCGTAATAGAAAGGCACTACCCATAGACTTCACTGTTGTTCGTCGTGGTACAGTTATGTTTGACCACGAATTCAGGACAAGAGAAGTTGGGTTCAATGCTAGCGGCACACGTTGATCAGTTGTGGATTGCCGAAGGCGATGTTGACTTCGCGGTTCAGGTAGCTTCTTGAAAGCACCACTTGAAGCAAACAAATCAGTCTTAACATTGCGGCACTGTTTGATATTGGGCACTACAGCTGAAGACATTGATGAAATAGGGAGCCCCCAAGCTGTAGTAGCTGCGTCAAGATGAAAAGACGTAGCCGCCGGGGCAGAGATACATCCCTTGGTCCGACATATGTCATGATCTAAATGATCAGGAGATAAATTATCAAAGTCCCTGAGGATAGCTTCTGTCTCTGAAGACATGCAAAAGATCTCCCAAAATGCCAACGCAGGGAGTCTATGCTTCATTCCGTGCAAGATCGCCCGACTCTCTTCATCCATTTCGTCTAATGTCCGGCCCTCCAATTCCGTTAGACCCTTTATTCTGAGGCCGAAATCTTCGATAAAAGCCGTGTTGCGCTCTATGATAGACCATTGGGATCGATTTAGTTGTTCCCAGCTGGCAGAGACGAACCACGCTGGACATCTGGAACGGAGCAGGAGAGACGACGCAAGCGTTATTGCACGTTGCGCTTCCGTAGTCTGATATGCAACCGCTGCAGCATACGCATCATGCGGTTCCGGAAGACGGTCTACTTTCAACACCGTCTGTACTTCAGCTCTGGAAAGTGTGGCGTCGGGTCTGAAGGAGCCTCGTATTCTAGCTTGAGCTTGACGGATGTATGCAAGCAATTGTGGAAAAGGTTCAACCTTCTTGAGGCGATGATTATCAGCGAGATGTCTATCGTAGAAAGTCAAAGGCGGTATCAGAGCTGGGGGACACAGGCGTTTGGCGCCACGATAGGAAGAGGGGTGCCTGACGGCTGCCGCGGGAGAACGTGGTAGCTCACAGACATCGATATCCATCGGATCCATCTGGAACAGCGCAAGGACGCGCAGTCTCCTCCAATCTCGCTAGGACACATGCTTGTCTCTGTGGGTCCAATGTCCTGAGAGATAACCCCATGGGCTTGGATACTTATACTGATGCGGTCAACATGTTGTTTGGTGTTCAAGTCGTTGCCAAACTGTGGTGTCATTCATCAATTGTGCGCAATGTGTCCTCACCATGGCCTCGACATTCCTCACTTTCTTTCAGGACGATGGAGATGGCGGTGGCGGTCTCCCGCCTGGCTCGCCTCCTATGCGTGCGTACTCTCTCCACCAGTTATCCTACTCTCCATCTTACTAACTGAGGTGATCATCAAACAGAGAAATTCGAGGGGCCCTGGTTCACGACTCAGCTTACTATCTCGTTTACCATCGGAATAATATCGTTTTTGGTCTTCTCGTATAGTCGGACGCGTTGGCCTTTGGTGTTTGCTCCCAGGACCAAACTCAAAGGTACGAGCCTGTGCAATAATATATGGTGACACAATCGCTTACCATTTTATCAGGTTTCTCCCCACACGAAGCTCATGCCCATCAGGCATTCTTCGGGTGGATTATGCCAACAATCAGAACGTCAGAGTTTACCGTGTTACAGATAGTTGGGCTCGATGCGGCCGTGGCAAGTACAAGGCATTTTGGACTTCACAATTCTACTCACTTTAATGTGTCCAGTTGCTGAACTTTTTCAAGATGTCCTTTTACCTCTTCTCGGTCTGTTCGTTTTTTGCCGTGACAATTTTGATGCCTCTTAATTGGAAGGTGTGCTTTGCACGAAAGTTTTCATTCCCTGCATCCCCTAATGGGCCAAATAGCATAACAAAGAACTCGACCCAGATGACGAAGGATGGCCTGTTGAGAATTTCACTTGGCCGAGACTTGGTTCCTCTCCGGATTCTCTCCCCGGGAACGGGACATCACCCCTAAATGACTGGCTCGATTTGATAAATGACGCTGATTCGTATCTCTCTGCCCATCTGGTGTTTACATACCTGTTCACGATCCTCACTCTCTACTTTGTCTATCGCAACTACCGTCGCTTCATTCGATCTCGTCAGCTCTTTTCCTTAGAACTCGTCCACTCTATTTCTGCAAGGACTGTTCTCGTAACCGATTTACCCAATCACCTACGAGGAGAGCGGCCGCTGGCTGAGTACTTTGAGAACATGGGCCTCGCAGTGGAGAGTGTGAATGTCTGTCGAGAGGTCTCGAGCTTGAAGAGGCTGCTTGATAAAAGGACAGAGGCATTGTTAGCCCTAGAGCGAGCCTGGGTCAGTTATGTCGGAAATCCAAGTACAGTGGAGGAGTATGATCCGGAGTATATGGATTTTGCTCCTCTGGTTGATGTAGATATTGAAGAGGCGCAGCCTCGGCGAGGGCGGTTTGTGGTTCCACATCAGAAGCGGCCTACTATGAGGGTTGGCTGGTTTACACCCAAAGTCGATGCCTTGGAGTACTTGGAGCGGCGGTTCCAGGAGGCAGACGAGCTCGTCAAGAAGAGGAGGAGGAATGGAAGGTTCAAAGCCACGCGATCTGCATTTGTGACATTTGAGAAGATGTCTAGTGCGGTGAGTAGGAGTTTACCGCGGCCTGACTAGTCACTTAACCTTTTCTACAGCAAATTGCTGTACAAGTCGCTCACGCGCCTAATCCCTCGTCTCTGACAACCTTCCTTGCACCAGAACCCCGCGATATCGTATGGTCAAATATGACGCCATCAACGACCAACATACGAACACGCGATGCCATCGTTTTGATGTTGATGGGTCTTCTCCTCTTCTTCTGGTTTTTCCCTATCAGTGCACTTGCTAGTCTGTTGAGTTATGAGGAGATTAAAAAGACAATGCCATGGCTTGGTAGACTTATAGATCAGAATGTACAAATTCGGGCCATTGTTCAGAACTCTTTGCCCAGTGTAGCAGTCATTACCCTGAATGCATGCTTGCCGTTCCTGTTAGAAGGTGTGTCCATATTTATATTTATAGCATGTTCAGCGCTAGTCTTCTAACACTTCGGCAGCTCTGACTTACCAACAGGGATATCGTGCTAGGAGCTGGGTCGAGTATTCACTCCTGAAAAAGTACGCGAGATATATTATTCCCTCGATGGGTATATGTTGATGCCTTTGCCAGATATTTCTTGTTCCTCTTGATCAATGTCGTCTTTATCTTTCTACTCGCGAGCACGTATTGGCAGCTTATGCAGGATCTAGCCAATTCTCCCGCCAAAGTTCCTGAGAAACTCGCACTGGCTTTACAAGCTGGACGAGCCAGGTAAAATAGCCCACCCTTCCCCGTCCTTTTTATTGACCTGTCCTTAGACATTTCTTCTTGTCATATGTGATACTACAAGGTGCGCTAATGTATTCACATTTACCGTACAATCTCAATCGGTAGACAGGGCTGGGTATTATGCCTCTACAACTGCTCAACTTGGGTGTTATCATCCCTCAAATGATTTTCCGCATGTTTCTCACACGTACTCCTCGAGGTAATTCTCCTTGTTACGTCATTTTCCCTTTCTTATTAATAATTGCCTTGAAAGATTTCGCGGAGCTTAATGCGCCACCCATGATCAATTATGGCGTTGTCTATCCTCAGGCCATCTTGATGTTTGTGATCACGTTGCTGTATAGCGTCGTCCAACCCCTTATCGTCGTCTTCGGTGCTTTATACTTCGGCATCGGTTACGTAGTTTACAAGTACAAACTGCTCTTTGGTGCCTACCCATGCTCGATATCCGCCTTCCTTTGACTAATTGGCTTATTAGTGTTCTACAAGCCATACGAATCACAAGGGCAGGGATGGCCAATTACATTCATTCGCCTCATTTGGGGTGTCGTCATCTTCCAAGTGTTCATGATTGGTATCTTCACGCTTCGTCAGTCCTACATCATATCTTCTCTGCTCGCGCCTTTGCTAGTAGGCACGCTTGTTTGGTCATGGTATGTCGACAAGAGCCTGAAGCCCCTTAGCAAATTCGTCAGTCTCTCGTCGGTGTTTGAGGTCCAGCGAGGAGAAGAGACTGCGGATGTTATGCGTTTGAAGGCCGGACATCCTGTGACGTGGTCCCAAAGGTGTGTTCCTCGCATTTCTTTTGTCAGTGCAATCTGATTTTTTTCATGGGCTAGCAACCTGAACAAAAGGAGATACGCTCAGAATGATGATACTCTGTATGTAGCCCCAGAGGACGAGCGGACTGATTATGTGTGTACTTCTCTTCTTTGGTATCTGCCCATTCTCACTGGATTTCTTCAGTCGCAACCGCCGATGACGGGCTGGTACAGCGGCGTGCTCAAGTAAGCATAGCTGTTAAGCACATCGCCAACTATTACCTGACTTTGACATTATAGCACCGGAAAACGACGATATGGCCATCCGGCTTTGACAGGTGTCCTGCCAGAGCCGTGGCTTCCTCTGAAAAAAGGCCAGTCACTCGTCAATCACGATCATAGAGGAGAACCATCGCGAGTCGGCAAAGATAACGAAGCTGTCGTCCTCACGCTTCGGAAGCGACGCAGTTCCGTGCGACGTTCTTCTAGCTTGCCTCGAGCTGGTACTTCTACCAGCGCGGGCACGCAGGCCGACACTTCCGCGGACCCTGCGGCAGTTCGCAATCCCTGGGAAGACGCGCATTCCCGTTCAAACCAGAATGGCCACACCATAAATCACCGCCTGAGCTTTGACGTTGCTTCAGGGGTAATCATGCTTCCGGAAAATGTAACTTGGGTAGATGACTCGATGGACAGTGATGAGGACTATGGGAATGAAAATACGGGTGGACTAGAGCAGTCGATTACAGAAGCGAGTGGCGCTGGAGATGAGCAGCCTCTCACTTCGTCTCCATCCTCGCCCTCGCGAACTTCGCGTTATGGTACTTACTTTCACCATCCCGAGCGTAGGAGACAATTCATCCCGGGAGCATTTCCGGGTAGGTAGTAGCACTTTTCTTTAATCACATTCATTCAGATACCTTTCATTGTGGACACTAATCACTGTTTTTCCTAACCTATACATTTGACCACATATACACCATAGACACATTCCCGATCCTTAAAGAGAGTTTCCCACCATCAAATATACATTCCGCCCTCCCCTACATCGCCCTTTTTCCTTGAAGAGCTCATACTTCCGCTACTGCCGATGTGTCGAGTCCAATGAGGGGCAGCGTCATCTACCTCACCGAAAACTAGGTCTTGAGCCAAGTTGATCGTCGTTTCAGACCATTCAAAAGGTTCTTGGTCAGAATGAAAGAAGTTGGTTGGTTTTAAGACTTTGGGTGGAGACGGGTCTATGTGGGGGGAAGGAACCAGGATGAGAGTACCGCGTGATTGACTATGAGTAAAGCTCAGAACTGATAGAAATGAAGCCGAAGTCGATTGCAGTATATTTGGAGGCGCGAATGCTTCGGCTCTGGTTTTCTAGTTGTTATCAAAGTCAGCTCAGTTTCTACATGGTGAGTTTGACCTCACCATGGTGTCATTGACAGAATGGGTGGCAAGATAACGTATAGGTGCATCTTCAAATGGAACTGGTTTCTCAGATATGTATGCAGGTGCAGAATACGTGTCCAATAATGCCACTCTGAAGGAGAGATTGATTTGGACTTCGTTAGTTGCATCTAATCTCAAGAACATACTTGACTGGCTTCAGGGCATTGAGGATTGCAGAGCTATATTGGTGCATTGCCCACACAGGAAGTCTTGTAAAAGGTTCAGACACGATAATGATGCTCTTTGACCAGCTTGGATTAAAAATGAGACCAATCTACACTTGAATCAGCGTGCGTTCCCATGGGTAGACGATGATTTAATCACACACTTGGACCTTGTTAACATAGACTCCGCCAATCTGCACACCCAGATCGGATCCAGGCGCCCAGCATTTACCAACTTCTCCGGTTGCGATTACCAGGTTGTTTCCCTGAGGTATATGATTAGGTATCAGTTTGACCTCAGTAACATGGTCCAAATATCGGGAGGCGGTGGGCAGGGGATTTAACTCGTCCTCTTCATCAGATTCAACGGCATAGCGGGGGGGTACAGTATCTGCAAGAGGGTCGACATCCTAAGCAAGAAGATTAGTTGCGTCCCCGACAAAACTTTTGGTCGAGTACCATTTTGAAAGGCAGATGCGTGGCACAGCCACACCATTCATACCTTTCCATCTTCCTCGACCTTCATCGCACGATTCCTATGGTACGTTGGCTTCAAGGCTGTCTTGTCTAATCTCTCAATTAATAAATAGAGTGATAACGCTGGTCTGGACGCCCTTTCACGCGAGATGTTGCACAGTAGTTGACATCAATCTCGATGACAGAATATAAGGAGGCATTCGCGTTGTTCGACAAACGCGGAACAGGAGCAGTCCCACGAGAGACTCTTGGTGATCTCCTCCGTGCACTTGGACAGAACCCAACACAGGCAGAAGTAGCAGAGATTGTTGCAGGGGCACCACGCGATGGTGAGTTTGATTGAACAAACCATTTCCTCCTGCCAAGTCATCCTACTTGTTCAATGCCTGTGCATTATTTCCAGTCGACTATGCAACATTTTTGAAAATACTTAATCGTCCTGATGGGTTTAAGCCAGCTGGCACACCAGGTAAACATACTCTTTGCGGGAAATCACGCCAACTGATCCTTTCACGCGTTTTTCGCCCTTTTGCCTACGTGTAGAGGAGTTCATTCGAGGTTTTCAGGTGTTTGACAAGGAAGGGAATGGCTTTATTGGTGCAGGAGAGCTCAGATACGTTCTCACGCAATTGGGCGAAAAGATGACGGATGAAGAAGTCGATGAGTTGCTGAAAGGCGTGCAAATTGGCCCGTAAGTCTGCTACTATTCTTCATTTCACATTCCTTGACACCCAACTGCGTCTGCGCCTTTTGATTGGGATACCCGTTGCTAAATCTTATCTGTATCCATGACAGGGACGGCAACATAAACTATGAATCTTTCGTGCGCACGATACTGAGCCAGTAGCCGCAATGATACCCTTGTTCTGCTGCAAGCCAGTAGACACCGATTCCTTAGAAATTGGATCATGCTTCTCTCATCACAAATAGTCATTCACTCCCTTTCCATCTTGCTATATATCCATATTCCCATTGAGTTTACAATGAGCATTTAGGAGTTGAGACGTTTAGATCATTACCTTCGAGGGCTGTGCCATGATTCCAAGGAGTAATCGATGCTATTACCTCTTAATTGGGAAGGTCATCCAGGATTATTGGAAATCGATGTTAATGTCCTGACCAAGTATGGCGAACTAACAACCTGACAACAAGAGTGTCACATTTGCCTTTAGCAGAGAGTGCATACGCGCATCTGGCTATCCACGAGTATTTCCTGCCCATAACTCAATTCCTAGTGCTGACACATGTCATACCAGTCTGTCTACAAGGCAAACCGGCGTGTGGAACATTCGCCGGTACACGTGAAATGGCGAGACTGTCGAGGAAACTTTATTATTACTAATAGTGCCTGAAGCGATCACTAACTATGTAAGTGAGCACGGATGAAAGTGGAGATCGGTGAATGCCAAGGGTAACGTACCATATGCATATTTCTGCTTGAGCTTTCCAACATTGATCAATCATTCAGCTACCTTGTCCTTTGGATTCATATCTTTCGTTGCCGGTATTCCAGGATATCCTGGTAAGCGGCGGCTCACCAATACAGATAGGCAATGCGGTCATAACGTCGGATGGATGACTGGTTCGATCAACGCCATTTCGACCCAAGACCAGGGTATGGGAGGTTGACACTCTAGACCAGTTGATCGGGTCGTGCTTCCTTCAAAGGTACCTTATACTTACACTTAAAAGTGTATGTATAGTGGGCCCTGGTGTCTCATGCAACCTCTCTGTCCACCTACCTACCTTGTCTATCCAAGTACGATTCTAAATCTCTTTGGAAGATCGGAGGGCAACGAGCGATCTAATATTCCGCCCGGATCATCCGAAGTGATCTGATCAAGATAATTATAGTCAGTTATCCCCAACTTCGTATTTTTCCATTGAGAGTATTCAAGTTTAGATGTCTTATAAAGCCGACACCCTCTTTTCCTCTTCGCTCTCATGTCACCCTCCGTCAGCATCGCCAGCGACAAGGATGGTGACCAAGGGCTCTACACGGAGGGCATACCCGACGCCACCCCACCCCGGAGCACGTTCAAGTCGGTCATTCTGGTGCTGACATGCACCTTTGCTATGATAGTGAATGTTAGTATCTTCCCCGTCGTCCGCCTATATTTAAATCACAAGCCTTATCATTGTCGCGTTGTGGTATCTAGAGCGCCAATAACACCTCAGTGTCGATCTCTTTATCCACGGTTGGCCGCGACTTCCAAATCAAAGAGATACAGCTTCAGTGGTTGGTGTCAGCCTACCCTTTGAGTTCGGTGCGTCCTTGTATCATATCTCTCCCAAACTCGCGTTTATATTTATATATTATTGTAGGGATGTTTGTTACTTGTGTGCGGTCGGCTTGCAGATTTATATGGTCGAAAAAAGATCTTTTTAGTAGGGTCAGTAATTCTCGCTGCATTCACGTTAGGATGCGGCTTTGCTCAGGGTTAGGCTTTCAGTTTTCTGCTAAGGTTGACTTCTAATGGTCTGGACAGATCCGATGACACTCGATATAATAAGAGGCTTCCAAGGAATTGGAGCTGCTGCCACGATTCCTGCATCCGTTAGTAACACCCCCGCTGTTCGGAGATCTTTACCTTGAATACTTAAGCCTAAATGTTACATTTCTAGTTAGGCATTCTAGCGCATGCGTTTCCCCCCTCACGTGCTCGTTCCATCGCGTTTTCCACGTTTGCCGCAGGTGCGCCAGTCGGTGCCGCCTTTGGCATGGCCCTTGGTGGAGTACTCACAGAGGTTACCAGGTGTGTCTTGTATTTCTTCGCGTTATCTAGTATCCTGATGATGCTCGTCGCACAGACAATCCTGGAGATCTCCTTTCTATCTAGAAACAGGACTCACAGTTCTTTGCCTGATTGGCGGCATTATATCCTTTGACCCCGACGTTCCCTCTCAAGAGAAGGACAAACGAGTAGATTGGCCTGGCGCGGTACTTATCACTGCTGGCCTTGTGCTCATCATCTTCGTGCTCGGACAGGGCGAGGTCGCGCCACAGGCATGGAAAACCCCATGTAAGTCAGAAAGTCAAATGTCCCCTCGCCGTTGGAAAGTTAGAACTTATAATAGCGCTCCCTAGATATTATCGCGCTCCTGATCGTCGGTGTGATCCTCGTTGTGACCTTCATCTTCTGGCAGCTACGCCTCGAGAAACTACAAGCACAACGTGAAGAACAATATAACTTTAACGAGAACACGGACGGAGTACAGCTCTCTTCCCCTCATCCAATTATCCGCTCATGGCTCTCCCCGCCACCTCTTATGAAAGTATCCCTCTGGACGCGCGCGAAAGGTCGTTTCGCAGCGATGATGCTAATCGCATTCCTTGAGTGGTGCGCGTTCCTCTCGTGGGGCTTCTGGGCCCAACTATATTACCAGAACTATTGCGGCTACTCGCCTCTCCTCACCGTCATCCGCGTCCTACCGATGTTCGTATCCGGGGTACTTTGCAATATATTCGTCGCCGCTGTCGTTGCATATGTCCCAATAGTGTTTCTTCTTGGTACGTAAACTACTTTCTCTTGTTTCCTTCTGAGCTGATGATTTTCGTAGCTTTTGGCACTCTGGGTACTTCAATCGCATGTTTACTTTTCGCCATCATAAACCCCAATGCTACATACTGGGCGTATGGATTCCCCAGTGCAGTAATAACAGTCTTTGGTGCAGACTTTGTCTTTGCTTCGGGAACACTTTTCATTGCCAAGGTCGCTGAGCCACATGAACAGAGCCTCGCTGGAGCTTTGTTCCAAACAATGACACAGGTACGATACAAATAGTGCTTTACTCGAGTACTCGACTTGACATTCGTGTCCGAGAGTAGATCGGAACGTCTTTGGGGGTTACTGTAACTACCGTCATTTTCAATCGGGTAACCGAGCAAAAGTCTCGGGGTGATCCAGCAGTCATAGCATCACCACCCCTTGCCAGTTATCAGGCGGCACAGTGGGGATCCTTCACGTTCGGTGTCTTGTGTACGTATATCCTTTATAGTACCTCAGAGTCATCTGACAAGCCGATCTTCATCTAGCAATATTACTCTCCATATTGTTCTTCTATGGCGTTGGTATTGTCGGTCATACTAAGGGGCCAATGATAGAAAATGGATCGGAGTATAACCATGAGCAGGATGAGACTGCTGTGTCTAGCCTGCATCAAGAAAAGAACGGTAATGAATCCAAATGAGTGGAGGATCGAAAATGGACTGGGATTTTTTCTAGTGCTATATAATGGTTCTTATCATTGTAAGAAATAAGTCAGAATGTTTAAAAGGATAATATACCACGAAACCGAAAACAGGAATCATACATATGGCAGCAGTAGATATGTTCAGCAAATGTGCACGGTCAGATTACGGAAACGCGAATTTTCAGGATGACTCGAGCCATGAAAATGTTTGATCTTCTGGCAGCTCTCATTTTCAAACACTATTGAAGAGGGCGAGGCTCACAACATCCTAGTACTTTTACTCGCAATCCCCGCTACTCTGTAGTGGGATTTCATCGGTCGAACGGCCGTCTTCTTAAAACACCAATGGATTATGTTCCCTTTTTCCCCCGTGCTGTGTAGTTGACAGGCTAGCCGCCTTGAGTACTTCGTATCAAGCCACTGTCGGTCCGTGCACATTGCAATCTGCTCCTGAATACAGTTATGTATGATGATACCAGGTATTAGTTCTAAAATTTCCGTTTGTTCCAGGACGTCAATATATTTCGGCGAAATACATGGCGGAATATTTTCATTGTATGTTAGCAGGGGAAACCGTTGGAATGTTTTCTCTTGAACGAATCCTGGAAAAATGTCTAAATTTAGGTTTGATTGATCAGTGACATTAGCTAACATCATACCTCAAATTCCGCGGATGTGATGACGAACCCGTGGCTACTTTCTGAACCTGTAGTATTAGTTTTCCTGGCTCAGTGTTCCTAACCTTCTCGTGGTAAAGCTCCGATCAATCCCAGATCAATATATCGCGAATACAAAAGAAGTTGCTGCACCGCCTATCGCTGCTTTGGGCTCTATCTATTCCAAGTTCGAGGATACAATAGGTGCAATTAATCCGGTAGAATGACTTCCCACCCCCGACGTAACTGATTATCATGGGATATGACCTTGCCGTGTTTGGCTGCTATTTCCCGCACCTGGGATACATTTTATAGCAGGTGTCCTAGAAAACCGGTCCTTCTCGCTTCCCTCATGGAAAACTCACCTCTGGTGTTAGCTATAGTCGTCCTTTCCTCGCTTTATGCTGTGTCAAGGCTCTACAAGGCCTGGGAAGATAGGAAAGTTGTAAGTCCTCTAATACTCCTGACCCCCCCCCTCAACAACGGATACACATCCCTTGTTAGCTCAGTCGAATTCCGACGATCGGAGAGTCTGGGATTCTGTCTTCGTACATCGGAGCTTACAGAGCTATATACAATGCTCGTGACATGATCCAAGAGGGATATATCAAAGTATGTAAATACCCAAGTATATTGTATATTTACGATCTAATTACTAATCATCCATCACAGTATCCCGGTGCCGCATTCAAAATACCAGGCGTATCCAAATGGACAGTGGTCGTCAGTGGCCGTCAAATGGTCGATGAGCTTCGTAAAGCGACAGACGACTATATTAGCTTCCGGGAAACTGCTGTCGAAGTAGGTACCAGTTTTCCAAATATAATCATATCACGAGCTTTTTGCTCATTTGTATTCAAGTCCATTCAGTCGTATTATACTATTGGCCCGGAAGTCCATCACGATGCCTACCATGTCGAGGTTGTCAAGACATCTCTCACTCGTAGTCTTGTGGAACGCTTCCCTGATGTGCAAGATGAAATCGCTACGGCCTTTGAGGAATATATACCAGCGACTGAAGGTCAGTTCAACACTGATTCCAAGTTCTGCTATATTTAATTAACAAATCAGACTGGACCTCGGTTCTTGCGCTTCCAACCATCATGAAGATCGTTAGTCGATCCAGTAATCGGTTATTTGTTGGCCTTCCGCTGTGTCAGTATGCCTCAAAACTAGAATGCTTTATTTGTCTAATTGTTTTTAGGCCGGAATCCTGATTACAGAGACTTGAATATCGAGTTCACAATCGATGTCATGAGAGCGGCTCAAACTATCAATCTATTCCCCGACTTCCTTAAACCGTAGTCATATTTCCAAGGTAGACGACTAGAATACTGACTGTTTGGCCTAGATTTGCCGGCCGTTACCTGACCAAAGTTCGGTCCCAAGTTCGACGTGCTATAGCTCATCTTCGTCCCATAATTGAAGAACGGCTTGAGAAAGATGCAGAATACGGTAAAGAATGGCCTGGAAGACCCGTTAGTAATTGCTATTCTGCCAGCATCCATACTTATATACACTCTACTTAGAACGATGCTCTCTCTTGGTTGTTGGATTTTGCCGAAGGCAAGCAGAGGACCGTCCGAGACCTTACCTTGCGCATCTTGGTCCTGAATTTTGCAGCAATTCATACGACGTCTATGGTGAGGAAAGATTTAACAAATATTCTTTCGTGTCATAATATCTATACCAGTCCTTCACTCAAATTCTATTTTATCTGGCTGCTAATCCGTCTTTTGTTCCCGCCTTACGTGAAGAGGTAGAGAGAGTGATTCGCGAGGAAGGGTTATCCAAAGTCTCGTTCCATAGGATGGTCAAACTTGATAGTTTCATCAAAGAGTCTTCGAGACACGGAGGAATCGCTGCCTGTGCGTGGTTGTTTCTGATCCTTGTTTCAAGCTATTTATGCAACTTACGGTGCATAATTGATAGTGAATATGCGGCGGAGGGTTCTTAGGGATTTTACCTTTTCTGATGGTACCGTTGTTCCAAAGGGAAATGACATTGCTGTGGCCAATTTCGCCATGCATCACGACGAGGTAAAAAAGCTCGTCATCTCAGAGTTTGAAATCCAGCCATTCAAGCTCTTCTTTGTCAGGAAAATTATCCTGATGCTTTAGTCTTCGACGGATTCAGGTTTTCCAAAATGAGAGAACAACAGGCGGAAGGGTTCAGAAAACATCAAATGGTCGCACTCAACCACGAGTATATCGTCTTTGGCCACGGTAGACATGCATGGTGAGTCCCTGACCTGTGAATAGCCTCATACTGTGCGCCGATCCTGTTCCTAGCCCCGGGCGCTTCTTCGCCGTCAATGAGTTAAAAGCCTTCCTTGCTCATATCTTGCTAAACTACGATGTATCATTCAAGGATAACGGTCCCCGCCCGGCTGATTGTTGGTTCGATTTGACGATCTCTCCTGATCCTAAGGCATCGGTCATGTTCAGGAAACGACGTCTTTGAGTTTTGAGAAAGCCAAGTGGAATTGTGTCTTTGTAGCATAAAACGTGTACTTTGACTGATCCATGAACTGATCCAAAGATGATGGCTTGAAGTAATCAAGTCACAACGGACTTCAGCCCATTGTATGGCCTGAGAGTAAAAACTGAACCATCACTTATGCCCAGTTCAGGACGGCTTTTTGTGGCATGGTCGGAAAAATTTCCATTGCCAATTGCTGCCCTTGAGTAAGAATGTTTATTGTTCAATAGTTTTATAACGACAAATTGACAGTCCAGTCAATACAACTTTGTGCCTCCCGTCCAATCTTTGTTCCGAAAAGTCGATAGAAGGAATGATATCCACAGGAAGTCAATATTTCGGGTCGAATATATACATTGAGGCTTCCGCTCGTAGGATTCCATCCGCGACAGAACTCCGCTTTTCCCCCATTCTCAATTTTTGTTCTAAGATAAGGAACGAAGCGATAACTTGTTCCCGGAAGCCTACAGTGACTGACTCCATTACGAGGCTATAAGTCGTGCCTATCTTCACATAGGCCAGTGGGTCTCTCGGGTTCGATTCACTGAACAACTTCCGGTTACAGATCATCAGATGAACGTCAAGTACATTATCACATGGAACATACTAACGGCCAAACGGTAAGTTGGATCGACCTTCCAATAATATCTGCCTATGTTCGTTTCAATCATAGTCGCATCACTTGAGGTTACATGACCACACTGCTTTCTCTCATCTAGGAAAAACATCATACCTTCCGTCTGGCAGTTTTACCCGCTCTAACCATTTGTTCAACTTCAATGATTTCCCATTGTAATGATCAGCGAAAGTCACAGTGTCAGACAGGAATGTTCTGCGTCGGATGGTTGCAAGGACACGTTTCGTTGTTGCGTCTTTGATATCGGTGCGGTCGCCCGCATTGTAGACTGTGGAGATTGTATAAACAGGACGCCCTCGTTCAGTTAGAACCGCATTGAGCATGCTGTTATTGTTGAAATCATATTGCGAAGAGTTCACCAGAGTTGATGTCGAGTCCATCGTCGTGTAGTACGGAGTGTTATGACCTTGCACCTTAAGCAAGACTTCCCTATATAGCACGAGTTTATTATGCTTTTCTGACTTACCTAAAGAGTCATTGCTGTGCAAGTCCATAACACTTCGGCCCGGAAGCAGACATGTTGATTGTGCTTTATCCATACTACTAATCACTACACGACAAAATTTCTTGGCACAGATGTAATAGATGAAGATCAGAGTTTTTGTCCAATGTTCACGTGTACACTCTTGACCTGTGTGTACCTGTAGAATTGAGGCAGTCAGGCTCATCAAAATGATGATGCATCAGACGCAAACTCACGTGTCAAGGGCATATTCGCCGAGCTCTCGACCGATGCCAGACTGCTTATAGCCACCGAATGGTACAGCCTTATCCACCACCTGAGCACAATTGACCTTGCAAGATTTTGACATGAACTATTAGAAGTTACCATGTTGAGACTCAGAAAACATACCCAAGCAGATCCGGCCTCAAGCGAATGTGCAACTCTCAAGGCACGGCTGATATTTTGGGAAAAGACATGACAAGCAAGGCCGTAAGTTGTGTTGTTTGCCGCTTCAATGACCTCTGAATAGTTTTGTCAGCTTGACATGATCACAGTACAGATACACGGTAGCTCGGTTCACCTTCCTCAGTCTTGAACTTGCTAACAACTCCGACGGGGCCAAAAATCTCCTCTTGCATGATCTTCATCTCAGGTTTGACGTTCGTAAATATTGTTGGTTGGATGAAGTATCCTTCCTGGCCGTGACGTGTGCCACCTGTATGTACCGTCGCACCATCCTGTTTACCCGACTCAATATACGACATGACACGCTGAACATGAAATGTCAGCACCGTTCAGCGACAGAGTAGAAAAGGTACGTGTATGTTAAGAGGTAAAGATACAAAGGTCAGAGGGGGACGAACGTACATCAAATTGAATCTGTGAGACTTGTGGACCATGTTGCGTACCAACAACAAAAGGATCGCCGGTGGTAGCAGCGAGATTTTTTGCGACCTCAGTAAACCTGGCAAGGAACTCGTTATAAAGCCCCTCCTGAACAAAAATGCGCGAGCCTGCGGTGCATGCCTGGCCTGAAGAGTCCGCTCAGCAAATTCAATCACACGATTTTTTGACACATATTAACGCACCCATATTCGTGCTATGCATCACACACAAGCCAGTCAACAAACAATCATGGAAATCACGAAGCCATAATCTCACAAGATTCCATACGCAGCCCATTTAATAGCTTGCTCCAGATCTGCATCATCAAAGATGATGGTGGGACTTTTTCCTCCCAATTCAAGCGTGACGACCTTCAAATTCGACTCTGAAGAAGCATTGAGGATCTTACGCCCCACAAGAGTGCTGCCCGTGAATGCGACCTTCTCAATGAGTGGATGACCGGCGATGGCCTGACCGACTGTGGAACCGTAGCCATTAACAATGTTCACCACTCCAGGGGGAAAGCCAGCCTCGTTTATGAGATCAGCGAAACGCAGGGCCGTGAGCGGCGTGATTTCAGATGGCTGTAACGTATTAGAGGCGAGGGTGAGAAGATAAGCGCAAGGTCAACAACCTTAAGCACAATGGTATTGCCAGTTGCAAGAGCCGGTGCAAACTTCCATGACAGCATCATCTAGAGGACGAAGATTGTAAAGAAGGGGCTCAAGTGAGGCAATTGCCATCTATACCAGAGGGAAATTCCAGGGAATGATTTGGCCCTGGAGGGCATTCAATCAGTGCACGTCAAAAGCAATTTCGCACATACCACAACACCGTACGGCTCGTGCCTTGTATAGGCAAGTTTGTCTTCGTTGGTCTGCACAGTGATATCAAACGATACATATCCTGCTGAAAATCTGGTACCTCAATGGTCTTTCCTTGCACTTTGTCGGCCCAACCAGCATAGTAACGGAAAACATCAATGCTAACTCGCATATCTCCTGCTCTTGCATTCGCATAAACCTTTCCTGCAAGAATTCTCAACATAATTCGAGATCCGGACGAGTAACAACACTTACCAACATTGAGACTCTCAAGAGCAGCAAACTCGTCAATATCCCGCTCGAGGAGCTCAGCGAGCTTATACAAAAGCTTTCCACGAACTGTCCCTGGGACTTTGAGACCCCATGAAGTCTTGTATGCCTAGCGACCAAGTTGAACATGGAACTCTTATTTATCAACATTCATTCACACCTTTTTCGCGACATCAACTGCAATGTCAACATCCTTCGATGAGCCTGCGGCGACAGTAGTTATGACTTTGCCTGTTGCTGTAAATCATAAGCACGTGAAGTCAGATAATCGGGGAGTGATCGAGAGTATACTGCCTAAACTTACCTGGGTTGATGACACTGGTTCACGGCAGCTTATAGCGATGCATCGAATCTGATCTTTTCAAAATCACTCACTCAATAGTCGCAGATTCGACCGGATCCACCCATTTGCCCCCGATAAATAGACTATAAGAAGTTAGACGTGTACAAGCTTGTGAAGAAGAATTATGGCTCACCCTGTTTGGAAGGTGGAGGTCCCTTTGAAGGCCGGTGTATCAAAGTTGTAGGTGAAAGTTGATGGCATGGATGTTAATAAAAGATAATGACAATGCGATCCATTTACTTATACACTTCAAAAACGGGTTTATTACTCATCCATGATGATATCGTGGGAAGTCGTTTCGTTGAAGACGGTTTTGCAATTGACGATTGACAGTTGCGGAGTACTTCCTGCGTAGTTTCTTAATACCCATTGCAACTGGAGTGCCGCCCAACATCGATACAACGTACATGAATACATCACTATCGCGTTTCTCTTCAGTGTTCTCAAGCAACCTGATCTCACGCTCCATGGTAGACTTTGCCCACGCTGATATTAAGCATTGAGGTAATCAACACGCGTGTTAAGTATAGCAGTTCTCGCGCTCCTAATCAAGGTTAGTCAGCTCTTCATCTTCGCCTGAAATGTGTTCCCTGGCTCATCGCAATACAGAGCACAATCCCCCAGTTTTGATCACGCCCCCGATTTCACCCAGTTTTCGAAATACTCCGCCCGATTATTATGATGCCCTCCGCAGTTGTTCCAGGAAACACTATATCTGGGTCAATCTCAGTGGTGGGAGTGAAAACTGTTGTCATGTTTTCATTGAATTCTGTTTTTTGACTTGTCTAAGTCCAAAACAGATGAGCCTTCGATAACCTTGTCAATACATGTCACTATTGATGCATAAAGGAGTTATAATCAGTACGCTGACCGTTCAGCGCAAAGCATTTCATGTTTCACATGGGTATATTAGTTGTGCTGTAAAGTTACATTAAAAAACTCATTATATCATGTACACCTAAAGATTCCCGTTGACGAAAAGATCTACATTACCGTGCAAGGTTGGTCTGGATCCAACCCTAGCTCCTCAAACTGCTCCCTCGTTGCCTCCTTCTGGTTCTGCATCAACTTTTCATGTGCCTCAATAGGGAACCAGTCCTGCATGAAATTAAGCAGCGCCCAGTCTACGTTGGCTAAACGAGTAGTTAACTTAACAACTGAAGGCATAACAAGGTGAGGAAAAACCTACTTCGATCCGCTGTTAGTACACATGGTGCTCTGCACATTGGACAGTTCCCATTCCCCCTCTTCTGCATCTTCACCAAACACCTCACACAAAATAGGTGCCCACAGCTCAACCGGATAGGCTTGAACGCTATAGAAGTGCAGATGAGGCACGAATAATCATCAATCTGTGGTATAATCGGGAGTAGGGTCTCTCCAATAGCTTGTACGAGGGTACGCGGGAGCGTCAGGGTGTGTTGATTTGCAAGCACTACCGTCTGGGAATGGGAGGCAAGTTTTTCGGTAAACAGGGGAAGTGACGTGCGCTTGGTGTGCTTCTTTAGGATCTTGCGCGTGGCTTCAGCATTCGCATATTGAAACTGAAGATGTCATTTCACGAAGTTGGATTTGGATGATGTAGATAGAAGGCGTACCTTTTTGATATTCAGTATAAACACATTGAGTTCCAAGAACGTCTCGAGAGCCCCTCGGCTTGATTTCCTCTTCAACTTTCTCCCATCTCCAAGTCCCCTGATGGTCACACGTTCCGCAAATTGCTTCAGCCTCTTCTCACTCTCTTCCACTGACCGCTCTCCTCGATCCAGCTCGTGTACGCTCTCAAATACCTCAGCCTCGACATATAATTGGAAGATCTCGCGCCATGCATACAAGTCACTCTTTCAGATCACAAATAAGGTTTTAATCGCTGATAGAGATCCTACATAAGAACATACCTTCAATTCGGAAGAATTTGCGACACCCAAAGGCTTTAATAGGAGGCTTGAAGCAAGATGGATTCCTGGCACAGTCCACGAATTGGGTCGGGCCGAATTGGCGATGATGCTGGACAGCCCGTGAAGCGTTTCGACGAAATCATTTTTCATTGTGAGCATATGCGCGGAAAGGCCATTGATGGAATTCGAGAGCGTGCGGAGGAAGACCATATCTGATGCCAAAGGAATGACGACCTCGTTCATGTTTTCGCCATATGACGGGGGTTCAAGTTCATGATCGTAACCAGGCAAGCTCAAAGAGAGTGAGGGGGATGTCTCATCCTCTGGAGGCAAGGGTCGATCACTATTCGATGTTGCGAGACTGTGCATCAGTGGCGAGATAGAAGGACGAAATCAAGGTACACTCACTAATCTAAGCACTCTGTGGTTCGCAAAGGTTCATTCTCGGGCAATCTTTGAAGTCTCCAAAGCAAGCTCGTCCGACTTTGTGGTGCATCAGGCAAGCAACCATAATCTTCTCCCACGTCATAGTCCGTGTCTGTTGCAGCCTCGGTCTTGTCCTCTGAAGGAAACAATGAAGATATTGGAGTAATATCGGGAGTGGGCGCATCAACCCACAGGCGCAAATGTGGCCCCGATTCGTCCGTGACCTCATAAACGGCCTTAGCTAGTTGATGATAATTTTCTTGTCCGAGTCTCCCGTTACCCCCTATCTGTTCTTTGTCGTTTCCCAGTAATTCATGGAGGATGGATGGAGTAAGTCCGAACGATGCAAGTTCACGGACGACGCCATGAATAAGCTTCTTGAGCTGGATAAAAAGGGTTAAAAGAAGCAAAAAGCTGAGATAGATGCAAAATTAATGACCTGACGATATTGTATCGCATTCTCACGAATTTCAGGAGGCAAACTGAGAAGAAGCTGGGCGTAAGTCTTCGAAAAATGCATATTTTCGGAGGGCAAGTTGAGCCATGTACTCAACAATATATTGCAATCCGCTTGAAAGTCAATGCGGCATTTTTGTTACTGGGCCGTCTTACCTCAGCGGAATTGAAATACAATTTCTCTGTTCATTGTCCGGGACTCCGTGTTTATCAGTCTTGTAGGCCGGATCAACCATTTTCGAGTGGAAACATATCTTCTATCTATACCCAAATCAACATTTAGGCTTCAGGAGTTGTCACGGCAGCAGGGACTTTCCACTGGACTTCGATAACATCCCAGGGGCCAATCCGGAGATCACCGAGCCTTTTGTCATGAGAAAATCATGTTATTCATTATTTGATGTCAACATGAAGCCCGTTCGTTCTAATACTGCTCAGTATCTCGATGAGATAGCGCGGCGTGAACACATAACTCAGCAACGCTACTTCATGAGATCTCGCGACGAGGACGAAAAGTCCGATCTCCGCATCTTATTGTCCAGTCCTGGATCTTTTCTGCTACTTTTAGGAGTTGCTTGTTCCACCATGATAAGGAGTCGACACTAACGGTCTAGTCATTGACATGAAGCTTTATCTGTCCTGCATGGTTGTCGTGAGTAGGCTTGTTCGAAATCCATTTGACAAGAGCTTTAGCTTCCTCGATCGCCCGATCTTATTGCCCTGTAACGAAGGTTTGCGGAGTGGGTTTTTATGTCAAGTACTCCAACTATGCAAGATTTCCAAACCAATCTAGTCTACCTACTTAATGTGTCTGTAATCTTCCTTGCGGGGTGTTCATTGGCTGTCCAAGCGGATATCTTGCCAAGCGTGATTTTTAACGCGGAAAACGGTGTCCATCAGGGTACACCACGTGCGCGATGCCTGCGCAAGGTGCTAACTCCTAGGAAAGCTTACAGAACTTGAGAGCTGTTTGTCGACTCGTGCAAGTTAACGTCACTAATGCTGATGTGTTCTTGTCAACTTGCTACCAGGTAGTGGATGCGCTCTATCCTTCTACGATACCGCTCCAGAAGACGTGGACTGCAGTGCGATTCAAGGGGTGGTGGACGTCTCTTGCATCTGAGGACGGTGTCTAGTCCATTGCTGCATGACTGACTACGAATTGGAACCCACGGCGACAGGTTCCTTGTGCATCTATATTGAGGATCGAAATCACGTAATCCTAGCAGCACAATGTGACCTGAACATGTGCCATTCTAAATTTCGACGGTCTTATATCATATAACAAAACACCATATCTCGTTCTTTTTCCTCTTTGTTTCTTTCCGGACGAGTGTTGGCGGTTTGATCTGGTCACTGCTTTGTTCGCATAGTACCGTAACTTGGTGCTGGTTTTTCGGTGTTTGCGTGGCGTAGACTTGATCAGCAAGATAGTATTGTGAATTGGCTTGGCTACTGGCTCCAGATCAGGAAGTTAGTTTTTAACTGGTGATTATGAAATCGTTAAGGTGGAGCCTGCTAAGGCATGTACCGTATTATCTGGAACGTTAGTGGAATGTCTGTCAATGTCCTCAGCGCGTACTACCTTTACCTCTTGTATGGCGTAGATCATAGTACTCTTTTTCGGGTGGAATGTCTGTCAATGTCCTCAGCGCGTACTACCTTTACCTCTTGTATGGCGTAGATCATAGTACTCTTTTTCGGAAAGAAAGGCTGGTATATATCTGTCCTGGGTGGACTGCCATTGTGCCCTTGAGGGTACTCTCTAAATTCGTTACATAGCAACTGGTAAAGATACAGACGTGAATAAGATACAGTATGCGGATGCAGAAGTCAGTAAGTATGATACTGTCCATGAATTAAATCATCTATTTCCTCGGAGACCCAGCACCAGCAGGTCGTTCAAGGCGATTATGCAATCGTTCAAGCTCTCGCTCCAAGCTTCAGAATTCAAAGGTCAGTAAAAGATCGCGGTCAAAGGAATTGTAATATACTTGAGGGACTTCTGCTTGTAATCGGCAGCCTCTCGCTCAGCCCTCCGTTTAGCGGCTGTCAAATTACTTTCCTCTGTTTGCTAAATTCGATCGATCCAATCAGTGAAAAAGCAAGACTCCTTTAGAAGTCAAAACGTACCATGTTGTCCATCGCCTGTCGGAGGCTTCGCAGCTGTGCCTCGTAAACTCTACGTTCTTCTTCTAATTTCATACGCGCTCTGTCGCTCTCTTCAAGCTGGACTTTGGGGTCTCGTGCAACTTTGTCGGCAGATCGCTGTAAGCGTGAGCCCTCTCCTCTATCTTTGACAAGCTGGCTGTTCATCTCGTCAATGCGGCTGTCCGTCCTCCGCGATATCGTCGGTGGACGCGGTGAATTCGAGTATGATCTCGTTTCAAGGTCCACAATGCGTACGTTAACTTCTTTAACCTGCTTCTCCAAGTTCGCCTGACCCAATTCGGTGACTCATTAATATCATAGTTAAAGGGAAATAAGCGTCACATACGTTGAGCCTATCCAATTCGGAATTCTCTTCTCTCACTTTACCGAGCTCTATCTGACACTCGTTCGCATACGCCTCTGCTTTCTTCATTCTCTCAAAAGCAGAAGCCACCCGGTCTTCCTGCTCCTCCAATGCTCGTTCCAGATCTTGCTTCTTCAACTGGAGTTTCTGGAACTCTCTATCGGAGGACATCTTGTTCGTGTCTACATGGTCAAGCTTGATTGTCTCAAGCTCCGCCTGAAGGGCCCGACGGGCCTTTTGTAAGAGAGCCCTATCCGCCTCCGCATCGTCAAGCACGCCGCGCAGTTCTCTGACTTGGGAATGTAATGCTACTATTTGTGTTTGCTGTTCAGCTTGAGCAGCGATAGAGGCCTCGTATGCATTATTGATGTCGCTGATCTTGGTTTCCATCCGTTCCTTTTCTTTCTTCCACCCACCACTGTTATAAATCTCGTCGTCATAGCGCAATTGTAGTTCATCGTAATCCGAACGAATCTTCCGATTATCGTCACGAAGCCGGCTGATAGAGTCCCGCTGAGATTGCAGTTCTTAAGGACATCAAAGGACTCAGCAAGTGTTTGACAAATCTTTGACCGTCTTACCTTCACTCAGTTGAGCAAGTTCGGCTACGGTTGAAAGGGACATTGAGAAGGACAAGAAGCCGTACTCATACTAACACGTACCCTGATATTTCTTCCTCGTTTGGTCGGCAGTAAAATCACGCTCTGCAAGATCCTTCTTATGCTGCTCTCTCTCATCATCCAACTCATCCTGCAAGCGCTTCTTCGCCATCGCAACACCAGACGATTCCTGGCCTTCTTCCTCCAGTTTCGCCTCCATTTCTTGAATACGTGACTGGGCAGCTTTCAATCGGTCTTCGGCAAGTGTGCGAGAAGTTGCATTCTCGGACTGTAGTTTTTCCGTCTCGGCGAGGGTACGGCGAGCTATAAAGTAAACATGTGAGAAGTCCTTACCCATCTAATTGAAGTGACATACCAAAAGCTTCGCCGCGAGCTGCCTTGGCACGAGCAATTTCTGCAGCTTCTAAGCGCTCCTGATACGATTGTTCCTTGGCCTTATAGCTTTCAACCACAGCGCGCAACTCTATAAAAATATGAGGCTGATTTGAGCATATGAGTGCGATAAATAGTACCTGCAATTGCTGCAGAGGAGGAATGTGCATTCACTTCATCCTCTTGTCGCCGCTTTGCTAGTTGGCGTTTAGCATCTGCACATCTGAGTTGATACACATTCGCAGAAAGATAGGATTCATTATTTCCGAACCTGAAACCTCGTTCTTGACGATCTCAAGCTGTTCACTGAGCTGAGCTACCTCCGACTGTAATTGTTTCTTCGCCTGAGTAGTTTCGCGATTTTGAGCGCGCTGAGCTTCAACCTCTGCTTGTGCAGTACGCTGCTGTACAAGCTAGAAATCCGAAAGGTTTGATTCCGACGATTTACCAAAAGAATCTGGCGCTTACAAGTGCTTTCCTAGATTCCTCAAGACGAGCATAACTCTCTCGCTCAGAATCTATCGTGTTCTGGAACTTTGTCCACATCGCCTGCACACCATCGATCTGTGCAGCCTCAGCAACCCGACGCGCCTCCGCTTCTTGTTCTAAGAGCTCCGCTAGTCTCGCATTTTCTTTTGATAGTCTTGCACGATACTGCTGCAGGAATTGCTTCGAGCCATCACTGTTCTCCAAATCTGAAGTCATCTCACGTATGGACATTTCTAGGTGTCGACGGACACGCTCCGATGCTACCATCTGTATCTCCAGGACTTGGACCTGCTGCTTGAGTACCTCGACTTGCTTATCTGAGGGGTGAGAGGAAGGTGACGTAGTATTTCTTGTGCTATTCGAGTTCACGTTAGATGCTCGTTTAGTCGGTGTGAGATTGGACATTGTTTGTAGTTCATGAGCTCCACTCGAACGCATGCCTCTCGCTCGAGCAGACATCTCCTTCGCCAAGGCATCATCGGCAAGTTGTAACTCAAAAAGCAATTTCGTATGGAAGTCACCGTCAGACGAACCATTGCTCATAATAAGCTGCCGAATCTCTGCATGCTGCTTCTCCACGCGATCTCTGATCTTCGCGCTTGTGACCTGAGATGTTTGTGCTTCCTCTAGCTGGTTTTCAAGTTCCGCGATGCGAGCCTCATATTGACGCTGGAACTTCGCAACGGAATGTGAAGTCT
Source organism: Termitomyces sp. T108 (assembly GCA_017657275.1). NCBI lineage: Eukaryota > Fungi > Basidiomycota > Agaricomycetes > Agaricales > Lyophyllaceae > Termitomyces > Termitomyces sp. T108. Next base: position 35,950 of record JAGGAU010008301.1, read on the forward strand.
CAGTCTCGTCCGCAATTCGATCAAGCTCCGCCTCCAACTTTTCTTTCGACTGTTGCACAAGCACAACCTGCTCTGTAAGCTCCACGATCTGTTGCTGTGCAGTTTGGAGGTCTGTCTGTAACCGGAGTGATCGCAGCTCTGCCCCCTCTTTAGCTCGTCGTTCCTTGTCAAGTTCAGCTAGTGCCTTTGCCGTCCTCTCCTCTTGAGCCCTCACATTTTTCTCCTTCTTTTGTAGCTCTACACGTTCTTTCTCTGTCGCTCGAACCATGTCCTCGGCTTCACCAGCTAATCGTGTCTTGGCCTGCACAAGAGATCGAATATATGCCGCATTTTTCTCCAACTCCAAGCGTGCTTCCTTGAGTTGATTATCCGTGACGCGTTTGGCCTCTTCCAAAACATGGACGTGTTCCACAATCGTCTTGTCCTGTTTCGAGACAAGTTGTTTGACCTCCCATTCACGTGCTTTGAGATCGTCGAGAGCTTTGTTCAACTCACGATCCATCTTGATATTGAGATCTTTAAGTCTGCCCAGTTCGACTTTTTGTTTGGATGTGATTTGTTCAAGCTTAGCACGTTTAGCTGATTCTTCCTCAAGCTGCTTCCGCGTCGTCTCCAACTGGCGAGTATGAGATTCCTGTGTACGTTGGAATTCCAGGACTACGTCCTCAAAATCTTGATATTTCGCCTGAGCTGAGACGAGCTGGCGTTCAAGGCCCTGAGAGAATCGTCAGTCATTATGATATAACGAGTGCCAGTCAACTTCCTACCTCTTTTGTTTTGATGGCCTCTGCCAGTTGACTCTCGTAATCGTGTTGGCGAGAACGAAGTGCCTGGAGCTCAGAGTCAATCGATCGCTTGGCCTTCTCCAGGTCAGACAGAGCCGTTTTGGTTTTCGTCAACTGAGATTGAGTGACTTCATCGCGGTCTGAAAGTAATTTATTGCTCTGGAGCAAGTTATTGTGCTCCCGCACGGAGTACTCCAACTCGAGTTTGAGCTTGCTCTGCGCCTCCAAGCTTACGCGGCGATTTTCGGCAAGGTCTTGATGCAGAGTGGCAACCTCCGCGCGTAAAGTCGCAAGTTCCTGCTCCTTTCGTTTCTCCACCTCGTTACGACGACTTTCCTCGCTTGTTTTGGCCTCCATCAGGGATCGTAGCCCATCGACTTCCTCTTGAAGCTTCTTACGGGCAGCAACGTCCTGCTCTCGTGCTCCTTTCTCAGCTTCAAGCTCAGCGACTAAGGTGTCAATATCGCTTTGGAGCTCGATAATTTCCTTCAAGGCCTTGCTATTGGTTGCCTTTGAGGAATCAAGCTGTGCTGAGAGTTTTATGATCTGATCCTCTTTCTTCTGAATCATCGTCGAATACTCTGTGGCTGTACGAGCCATCTCAGCAAGCTGTTCTTTAGCTTGTCGCGCATCCTCTTCCAAATCATCGCTCTTGGCCTTGATTGCATCCCTATACCATATATCAATCGATCACTAATCTCGAAGGATGATGGAGTGTATGCCATACCTTTGTCGCTGTTCTAGCACAAGCTTGCCCTCTAGCTCCTTGACAGCAACATCCATCCTCTCCTTTGCACGTACCAGATCCTCCTCGCGTTGTAAAACCAAACTCTTTGACTCTTCACTCAACTTCTTGAGTTCATCGTGCTGTCCACGCATGGCGTTGATCTCCTCCCGGGCCACGTCCAATAAACCATTGAGCTCAGCTTCCCGGGCAGCCGATTCCTTCCCTTCAGCCTCAAGACGAACCAAATGTTCCGCTGCCTGGTCAAACGCCTGCATAAGGGACGCATGCTTCTCCTCAGCCTCCTTTTTCTGCGCCATCGCACGATCTAGTTGTGCGTCCAGCTCATCCAAGTCTGTTTGCAGAGCAGCCACTTCATCTTCTAAATCGCCTTCACGTCTCTTGCTTCTTTCGAGAAGGGCATCCTTGTCTAAGGCAAGTGCTCGCTCGGCTTCTAGCTTGTCCTCCACCTTCCTCTTATCAGCCTCGAGAGACATCTTAAGTGTTTCCAAAGCCTCTCTTTCCCTCTGATCTCGTTCAGCGCGTTCTTTGATGAGTGCTAGTTCAGCCTCCTTCTTCCGAAGCTCATCGTCGTTCCGAGTAGCCGCAAGTAGTGGCCGGACCTGACCCAACAATCAGTATAACCACCAAAAAAATCCAGAAATCCATACCTTGGTATACAACTGCCACCAGGGCCACTCCCTCAAGTCTCCATATATCCTTGCGTTTCTTTGGATAGTCTGGATTGCAATAGCACGATTCAAGACCTTCTTAATCTGCCTACGAGCCGTCCACATCCGCGCGGCAGCCTGGAGTCGCGAGAACAAATCATACAACAGAAGGTCACGACGCTCTTCAAGTTCAGCTAAAACACCGGCCTTGAAAAAGATTTTCGAAGTTCCAATCTTGTAAATGGCTTCGTCAAGCTCTAACGCGTTCACCATTCGCCTTGAAGCTTCACGTCCATCCATGTAGCCACGAGGAATGACACCAGGTGTGAGAATTTCGTATCGCTGACGGAACTCAACGAATGGTAGACGGTTGGGATACCCAAGTCGCGCAATGCGAATGCCTTCAAGGACACCATTGCAGCGTAATTGATCCAAAACTAACGGGACATCGACACGGCCAGGCTTCTTATTAGGATTCGGCACGATACATCTCACAAAATGAGGTTGTGTACCCTTCAACTGGAGCATCAGACTTGACAGTTGCTCCTTGTGTCGTTGGCCAACTGTTCTGAAGGCACCCTTCTTTAAAGTGCGCTTCTTGCCCTGGGTGAATATATTGCTAGCACCACCAGGCCCGGAGGGTGGATCCGAATACTCCGCAAAGAGCGAAGCGACATAACGTTCGGAAGATGAAGCGAGAACTCGCGTGAGATTATCGTTCAAGGGATCTTTGTTCTTCTCCAACCAACCGTCTGTCCTATACTCCACCTTCGCCGCGTAATGCTGGATAATGAAGCCTTGTTCGAACCTGGACGGTTCATATTTCGCACGGCCCGGATGTTGCCCCTCCTCCACCTCTCCATTGTCACTGGCCCACATCCAGTTCAATTTGTTGGTGAACGTCAAATCTGTAGCTTTAGGCATGATACACTCTTCGTCGAGACAGGTCAGAATTCCAATTGTGTTCCCACTTGATTCAATGAGATCAATGGTAGGCTGGAGGTCAAGCCCAAAGTTCACATAATCCCACTTGATGCCTTCGCGAGCATACTCCTCCTGCTCCAAAACAAACATATGATGGTTGAAGAATTGCTGTAGTTTCTCGTTGGTGTAGTTGATAAGCAATTGCTCATAGCCATTGATCTCGAAAATTTCGAATCCAGCGATATCAAGAACACCAATGAAAGTGGACTTGGACGAGGGTCGGTCGAGAGCGCGGTTGATGCGGTCCACAAGAGATCCAAACGACTTCTCGTAAAGAGTCTTGCATAGTGCAGACAGTTCGTCGATAGCCTGTTGCCGCGTCCGTGCTTGCGAGACCCATTCTCTGCCAGCCAAGACTTGCGGACGAAGGACAGCACGAGTGAACTCAGCGATGGGTATGCCAAGGAGGTGGCAAACGCGCTCAGCTTGGGATGGGTCGGGTAACATGGCATCATCAGATCGGGAGGAAGTGATTGTGATATTGCCAATATGGAGAATAACTGCCACAATACGGAACAAGTCGAACTGTTCGGTGGAGGAAAATCCCACAACATCTAAAGCGGTCTGAAAGCAAGAAGGGTCATAGACTGAGGCAGGTTCTCAATGATAAGTCACACCTTCAAAGCGTTCCATTCCTCATGATCGTCCACACCGTCCACCTCTCGTCGTGATTTATTGAGGTAATCGTAATCCTCAACACTTCCATTTAATAAAAGCTGCTCTGAAAATCTCTTCAGTGACACCAATCATCCATGGAATGCAACAAGTTTCCTCACCTTTCAATGCCCCGCCACCAGAAAGCAATTGATAAAACACATGGAAATTTCTCTCCGCTTCGCTCCTAACCACAACTCTACTCTTCTCCAATAGATACCAATCAATGTTTGCACCAGCGATACTGCCATCTGGAGCAAAGGTAATACGAACAAACTTTCCAAATCGACTGGAGTTATTATTACGTTGCGTTTGAGCATTTCCGAAAGCCTCCAAAATGGGATTGGCTTGCAGGATCTGACGCTCAAGGAGGCCGAGGCGACCTTTTGAATTCAGGCTATTTCCAGTAGGGGTTTGAGTTAATACGAAGCCGCGACGAAGAGAGTCGCTTCTGGGTAGACCGGTTGCAGGCATAGAAACAAAGGACGGTGCACTGCCGAGAGTAGGGGAGCGGGAATGAGATGGAGTAGTAGGCAAGTGAGCATCGGTGGCGATGGCTGCAAGATATTGAATGACCTTCTTCGTGCTTTCCGTCTTTCCGGCTCCAGATTCTCCACTGGAATGAAGTTAGGCTCAAGAGAAAGATAATGCCTTCAATACCTACGTGATCAAGATACTCTGATTCTCTCGCTCCTCCCCCATGTTAATCCAAGCACGTTCGGCCACAGCGAAAATATGGGGAGGATTCTCATCTCTACGTTTATTACGGTACTGTTGAATTATTGCATCCGTATAAAGCGGGAGGTTCTGGTATGGGTTGATTGCTACAAGAAATAAGCCTGAATAGGTCTACAATCAAAGATCAATCGGCTTTCTTACAAGTGAGGACATTCCGCACTCACATAGATGGCTCCAGAACCATACCTCAATCTAAGGTTGTGCACAACACTTGCTTCGTTAAGGAAAGTAAGGTCTGCAATATCTTCGACGCGATCGAATTTGGGAGGATTCATCTTGAATAGAGACTCAAAGGGCACTCGGCGAAACTAAAAGTGATACAACCTGAGTGAGCCGTCCGCAAAGCAGATCGAGGTGCTGAGAAGCCAGACCTCTCCTCCAGCAGCCATCACGACTTCAGCAGCATCTTCTTCTTCTCTGTTTACCCATCCTGCGAGGTACCCTTCTCTGGCATCTGGAACCCAGACCCATTTCTTCTCGTTGAATTCGGCTTGTGCAGCAGCTGCGCGGGCAGCTTCTGCGCTCTGTGATAGTCGAGGCGCGGGCATACGTCGAACCCGTCACGATGATCGCGCGGGGCGGCCAAGGTATAGAACAAAGGTCGGTACAGAAAGGAGGGAATCGAAAGAATCTGGTATATTTCTTGAAGAGACCAGCAAAAGGAACGGACGCGTATGGCAACTAACGACAAGACAGCAAGCTCGTGCGAGAAACGCGTACAAAAGACCTCGTGACCGAGCAACATGAACCAATGTCCTATTTTGGTGTTTCGATTAAAATGCGTATATTAAAGGGCATCAAGTGCAGACACATGACAAGGAACTACGCTATACGGCGATAACGACCGCGTACGCTGAAAACTCAACACCATGTCAAGGTGACTCAGAACGCAGCCCAACGAGTCAAATCGACTCCGGGAGCTGGGCATTGACTAATCAAGCCCAACTGGTGCAAGATCGAGGATCCTTCGAGCATATGTTGGATTGCGCATAATCTAGCATATCGGACGGCAAACGTCGAGAAGGAAAAAAGATTTATCAAGAAACCTTGTACCATATCCAACGATAAACTCCCTTCTACTTCTCGGGGTTGGCATTCCTACACAGGCAACAAGTGTCAGTATCAATATCAGAAAGGAGACAACAAATTAATCAGATAGGAGCGAAAGACTTGGATGATTGTGTATCAACATGTCGTAATTCAGTGTGAACTATGCTTTGATTATTTGGTATCATCATAGCAGAAACCAAAGACGTCGAACGTCCCAGGCCGAGAAAATTACATGAAAAAAGTCACTCACATTCTGCGCTTGCCACCAGGGAGAGTAGTAACATTGACAAAGCTGGAAGTCATCATAAGAGAGTAATCACATAAGATATAATGCCTCTACTCACCGGCGATTGTACAAGATCCTCTTTTTAGCACGGCCCTTTGGCGTCTTTTTCTTTTCCTGCTTCTCTACTTTGGGAGTCTGCGACTTGACTTTACCAGCACGAGCGAGGGATCCGTGAACTAAGCCAAGTTAGACGATATTGGTGTAAGGAAGTCGCACCCGGGCACACCTTTGCCCATAGTGTCTTGAAGAAATTTTTGCCGGACTTGTCGACTAGAGGTGAATATAAGATTTCGGAGTGTGAATGAATACCTATTTGTATCTCCGCGAGCCTTTGCGAATCTTACACCTGTGAAGTAAATACCAGATATTGATTGAAGTACTTAGTTTGTCGTAATAGGACTCATAATAACTTCGATAGGATTCAAGGTCATTCGAAACTATCATCAGTATCCCGGTAAGGAGACCAGATATCAGCTGTGGATGGCATGCCCATGCATATGCTTTCAACGGCAAACGATACTCCCTCGAAACATGGAGTTAATGGAACTTTTCCTTGCTGGGCTTCACGAGCTCGTATCAGCGGGTGCGACAAGAACATGGCATCAATAAAATTCCAAATAGATTCCATAGTCTCCTTAGTGCGTAGCTCGCAACTTGTGCCTGTCCTTCAAGTAGATTTTTTACGACACAAAGATTCTGCGACACATGCCGCCTTCAGGAGCTTGCATTGCAACGCAGAGGTTCAAAGGAAATGACTTCTGTATCGGCATGAATGTTATTGAAAGATTCAAGGCGCTCGTCATTCGCTCCGATTAAGTACACGGATGTCACCTGGGTACAATGTCCAGCACAAGACACAAGACCGAAGGACCCGCATCGTACTGACAAGCCTGGTAGATGATGTATCTCAACTTCGACTTTAATATGCTGTGGCGTGTATTGTGGAAGCAGGTACATCACTTCCAGAAAATCTAGTGTTTCGCCTTTGCATCCTCCTTCTCTGCCTCGGCAATGAAATTTTGGATACTGCAGCATCACAAAGTCAGCTTCAAAGAAGATGAGTAATGGGCTGTGATCGGCCAACGTACAACTGTTCTTCCTCACTGTGACGACAGATTTGGTTTTAGCAAAAGTCATACTGCCCAGTGACTGAATGAACGTACCTTGAGCCAGCATTGATAGGAACAGATTCCCTGGCCTTTTGAAGTGATTGACCAGCCGCATTCTCCTTCTTTCCACCCCTCATCGCGAGGGAAGCTCCACCAAAGAAGGTGGTGAGAACACCGAGGGCAAGGTACTCGTTCTTGATAGCGCGGCCAAATATTACGCTACGGTGTCACATGTTGAGCGCGTTAAGACAGTATCAGTCAGAGAGACAACGCACTAAGACATGGTGGAAGAGGTTAGTGAGGGAGGTCAACTTTTTGGCACAGTCATCACGCGCCTATTCCGGATGTTTCCGCTCCGAGCCCTCAGTTGTTAATGTTTCTTATGTACCCTGGTAATTCCTCCTGAAAGTTCAAAACTTTCTAGTCTGCATGCTGTTTCAATTTAATATTGAATCTTGAAGCTAAGCATTTCAATCGTATCTACATTACATCGTTCGAGTGCAAAACACGCCAATCCTGTTCAATTTATGCAAGAGCATTTCAATCGTATCTACATTACATCGTTCCAAGTGCAAAACACGCCAATGCTGGTTCAATTTATGCAAGTCTAACAATCTCGAGATGACGCTAGTCATCAAACTACGAGAAGGTCAAAACACGGTATAGAAATCGGGGGAGACACTTACGGTGATCTTCATAGAAGGCGGGAAAGGCGTAACCTTGCCCTCTTCATCAATGTAAAACTGTCTCGTAATTCCATTACGTTCTTCCTTGAATTGCGGAAGTCTTCCAGAATTTCCAGTCGTGCGCCTTATATTCTTGAGTCCGAGGACAGTCCCGACGATGATGGGTGCAGTCTTTATTTGCTCGTCAGTAACGGTGATGTGCTTCAAGTCCAAAGTGTGTTAGAATGCTCACAGATTCAAAGAAGGAAGGCGAGAGCAAGCTGAAGTGCAGGATAAATACCTTCCTTTTCAAAGGACTAATGAAAGCCTACCCGAACTCAATCCCGAGTAAAACAGGAGTGGTACGATGAAGATCTGCAGTGGAGGGATTCGGACCAAAGGCCGTGGTCTAAATAAATATGTCAGAATAGCTAAATGAAACACAATATCACAAGTGTGTCTAACATCGAGATTTGCGCGGAAAATGTCAACGTAAGCTGTGTCTCCGGACTTGATGGTGCCAACGCCAGCGACATGCATATCTGCGTTTGCGTCGCGGAAAACACCATAAATCTATGTCGTTCGAGATTAGATGCAGTTCATAACGACATGACGAATTCATGACTGACAGGTGGGTTGAGACCTATAAGATATATAGATAAGATAAATGCAATTTACTGAAAGGAATCTATACTTACGCAAAGCTTCATAGACATAAGTCATGATTTTACTCATGTTTTCCTTGTTATTGGACAGCCGGACAATCTCAGCACGTTCTTTCTTCATTTCGTCGGCGAGATAGAAATCGACAACATGCGCAATTGCCTGGGAGAAGTATGCTGCTGTGGGAATGAGAGCGGTCACGATATATGCCGCTAACTCAGCATTGGTCGGTCTTGGCTCCTGGAATTCCGCAATGACCTGATTCGCGAATTTAACGCTGTCCTCAGTACTTCTGACTGAAAGGGCATCAATTGCTCTTTGATTTAATGCAGAAATGGAAGCCTGAGAAAAGTTAGGTCGTTAGTACATGTGAGAAGATGTTATACTTACTGGGTTATTAATCTCGTCAAGGCGTCCCTTGGCATAGCGTAATATCTCCCGAAAGGCTTCTTCAGAGTCCAAACGCAGATGCCAATCATCGCCAGGATCGACATTTGAGAAGGCATAACTAGAGAATGAAAAGGGATCAGCTAGCGGAGAATATCATCAAGATAAACATACCGGCCCAGGGCTGCAAAATCTTTATATGCATTTCTCTCGTAGATGGCACCTCTTGGATTGCGTTGTGTTTTGAGGGGAAGGCCAAGCTGATCAATTCCATAAGGTCGTTTGAACATAAAGAAACGGATTAAACGTACAATCTTCTCTCCAATCCAATGGATAGGCAAAAGATTAATGACGTCGCGAACAATGTCCACTGTCTTTGAATTGTCCAAGTTTTTGATAGATTTGTCGTGGATCAAATCCTGGGTTTCCTTGTGGAAATACTCGACCCGAGCAACAATCGAATGGGAGGATACGAGTCTGTCAACCCTCACGCGTCCATTGTTCAAAGTACTTTCGGGTGCATCCTAAATATTTTCGTCAATTAGACGCCCTCATTAAAGTATCATATCATTGTTTCACCTTCAGCTCCTCTGGCCTGATGTTGAACAAACGGTTATTGTACAATTTTTCATGGTCCTTGAGAACTTGTTTCACTCCTGCATATGTGTTGACATTGACGGTCTCTGAAGAGCGCGCAGGGGGACGCTCCCAAATGTATTTCGGATTGTTACCAATTTCAAGGTTCTTCTTTCGAATGTAGTAGGGCACCAGGAAGGGAAAGTGCGCATATGCTGATCCAACTGGGTAGTTCTTGGGAAGTGTGCGGAAGAGCAGTTTTGTGAGCAATCCACCATATGAGCCATCATTTTTGTCAAACTGGACATCTTCATAGCCCCACTGAGTGCAATTTCGCGCTGGAAACCGGACTGATCAGCTTGCAAAGGCTTAAATGAGAGACATACAAACTATTGAACTCAGTCGTGAGGTAGGGGTCACCACGAGTGAGAGCCACAGCATCGGATAGAATGGCTCTGGAAATAGTATATCCTGGGCATAAACCTGCCCCTGGGCCTGGGTCCTTGCACTCTTCTGCTTGGAGCCCAACCTGGATGCTACGGTCAATTGAGGGAGGTGCTGTAGACAGCATTGCTCACATGTAATTCCAGGTTGTCAATATCACTGTAAAGAGCTTCGGCCGCGGTCTGAAAGAATATGTGAGTTCAATGGGACACTACATTTTTAATAAATTTACATGAATGCGAGGGTCAGGATTCCATTCAGAGAAAGTGCTATATGCTAGTAGTGCTTCAGTCAACAGACTCTGAGCTGCTGAAGGAGGGAGCTCACGTTTCAGGCCAAGGAACTTTCTGAACTCGTTCAGCTAAGATAAGGAATTGTTAAATCACAACGACACGATCGAAATTGACGTCGAACTAACCGAGCAAGTGCCCCAGGTCCGAGATTGTTCAATACCAAGGATTTCAATGATGCGCAGCGCCTCCGGGCATCCCGAGCTGTAGGCGGCGGCACGCCACTCGGTGGCATTCTGAATTATCCGTGCCAAATCGTCGTCCTTAAATCGTCCATCCGGCTGTCTTTGGAGGCTGAAGAATCACAGTCGGTAGATAATCCTGAAGATACGAATTTGACTACGCACCCACCAAACGTCCGTTTCCTGACGTCTGGTTCTGTGATCATAGCTCGGTGTACTGTCTGAACGAAGTCTGTGGCTGTAATCTAGAACGTGATTAACGGCACGTCCATATGAAGCACGAAATAATTAAACCTTAGCAAAGTCTCTGTCTCCAAAGAAGCGCCTGAACTCTTGTTCTGTCCATTCCGCGTCTTGTTCAGACAGAGTAGCGTGCCACCGGTACATAAGATTGAATTCGATTGATACAACATTTCCCTCGCCACGCCGTGAAACAGAGTGGTCAGACTCTCGCATATTCTGATCATCGATGAAAATAAGAGTTCGTCCAGAAGTGTGGAATCCAACGTTACCATGAGAGGATCCAAACGCCACGCAGTACCATCAACGACAAGACCCAGGATAGCACCAACGTAATCTGTAAAGAAGATCTATCTATTCATTCTGAGTCAAGAAACGATTCGGGATTAGGACGCACCACCCAAGATAACGTTCATGAAATAGCCACAGTTGATCAAGCGACTTCTTTGGAAGATTTCGTCATCCTGGATCCGAAGGTCTTCGTCCGTCCTAGGCTTCTGAGCATAAGTGCCATTTTCGTTGATTTCCAACAATTTCTGCGCGATGTACTAAAATACATACGCATCAAAAAGCGAATCGAAATACATGGACGATCATAACGTACGTTATGATTACGATTAAAAAGTACAAGAAGCGCACAGGTGGAAGGGGGCATGAGAAGCAGCCGAGCATCTGAAAAGACATCGTCCCAAAGCTTGCCAGTCCCGTCTTTCCTCCGCACTTGATCAATATCACTATCTGAGTTGCCGTAAAGGATACTGAGGTCCAGATAGCTACTGGAATTGTTCTGTATGGGATTACGATAGTCTGTGTTGAAGATGCAATGGATGATCAAATCAGCAAATGCGAAGAACAGGCTTGAGATTCCACCAGGGTGAGGAACATATTCTCTCCTTCGTAGAATCTGATCAAAGACGAGACCTGGATCGGGAAGTACATAATTTGGCAAAACATGGGTTGGTGGGACTGAACGAGCATATGGAGACCTGGCTTTGCCGAGCGATGGTGCTAAGGGATTATAGTTGGAACCATCGGCGGAGCGATATGCATATGCCACAGGAAGACCATCTTTCGTTGCTGGAGCTGCGGCGATTGACAATGTGGAGGCTTTGAATTCGGCTGCATACCCGCTAGGCGGATGAGGAAGATCATTGTAAACTACACAGAATTTCGGCGCTGTTTAGCTTCCGTCTCGGCAAACAGCAGATCGGATCACTCACGGAGAGAGATGGCATGTTGTTGGACCTTTTCAGATAATGTGGAGTCTAACGGTAGTCGAGACATCAAGACTATACCTCTCTCCAGCTAACATCAGAGTTGTACTATTGAGTCAGGAATCCGGAGTGAGTCACGCGAAATCTCACTAGAAGCTTTCGATCGTCAATGCCGACACCATTAGCGTTCTTGATGGCGTCAAGGACTGCGGGCTGAGTATTCAATCGATGAGCAAACACTAATATAGATTGAATGCTGATATACTATATCTTCCACAGAGGCTGCAGGTTTTGTAAGAGCTCCGAACAATTCAGTCGCCCATTGATCCCATGGGCGAGTAGGGGGGTTCGCGCCATCTGTGTCCAGAGGCGCCTGAACAGAATTTATGAAATCGGCCTCCGACGCAAGTTTACGAAGAACAGCTCGAAAGACATGGACTAAGGAAGACATAGTGATAGATCCGAACAAATAGAGGGGAACAAAGTGACAAATGTTGCGAGGTCGTTTCTTTATATAAAGCATTTAAATCAACATTCACACAGATGTAACAAAGGTATCGAAGGGTGTGAAAGGGTGTAAACGATTGAACCTTAATTATTCCAACGATGGAGTTCTGATACTCGGTGCAGGGTTTTGTACCACGCGATATAGCCTTACATAGCCAAAGTGTCAATGTAGGAACTGATGCATCATCTTTCCGATATGACAGATTCAACCCTAGATGTGATAGTTCCACTCTTGCAAGGCAGTGCAAACCTGACAAGGTCATGTTATTGAGAAGAGTCACCCATTCGGAATCGTGCTATTGCCAGGCCGTGCCGGGCCTTAGTAGGCGAGTTTAATGTACACGACTTCCGTGACTTTCGCTCGCTCAGAGGAACTCCGAGTGAACCAACTAAGGTTCACTGTAATCCGTCTTAATATTGGAAAAAGGGGCCTTATTCGACTTTGCTTCCATCAAAGTGTAGTCGAGATCATCTGCTCGGACTCAGACTGATTGCGGAGACGTATATTAGTAGAATAGTCCGGGGTATGGTGACGCCAACGTGAGTGCCGAAGAGAAAGGTGATGCGCTGATAATCGATGCATAGTGGAATAAAGAATGAAACATAGCGAAGTTAAATTGTGGGGTCGACGAACGCTGCCTCACATAATGACGCAGCAGGAATTTTGCTAGAATTCAAATTATCGTAGTCAGAGGATATAAGGGAAGCCGATGCCATAAAAGTGAACGCACCTTCTTAGCTGTCTTATAGAACATCTTGCTCTGTGCTGACAGAGCATTCGACCTATCAACCAAGTTATCTAACTTCTCCCCGCGTTGGAGAACAGATTCGATCGTTTTATGCTGATAGATCACTAAGTTCGGGTCGAGATAAAGGGTCATCGAATATTGGAACGCACCAGAACGATCTTCGTCTCATCCAGCTCTTGTTGTACTCGCATGATGGTGTCCGCCTGCCTAGGATCCTGATATTTTTGGATGTAGGTATTAATGCTAGGGAAGTTTATAGTAGCGGGGTTGGAAAAGGAGGATTGTGGGATTTGAGCAGTGAATTCGTCCAGCAATTTGGTTAACAGAGAGAATGCTGGCCTCACAGGGTACTCTTGGTCGGTGATGATGACCGCTATCATTGGATTGTTTGTTCAGGAAAGCCTAATGCAGCACAGGGAGGCAATTCGAACGTACCGGCCAATTGTTCCGCTCCGCCTCGGTTATAGACATGAGCAGTATAATTATTCTCCTGAACACTCTGCCTCTGGCCTTGTGGAGTTCGTTCAGCTACTGTCTTTGAGAAGAAAGTCATGAATTCTCCAACGGAGCCCTTCTGATAGAAAGAGAACGAGGACAGGTCACTGGCACTGGTGAGGACTACCGAGGCACCAGAAGGAGGAGCCAAAACGACAGAAATCGAGAAAATCTTCATTGTAGTCAGGAGAGGAGATGGGAGATGAGGCCGATGAGGTGTCACGTATTCGTGACACACGACTTGCCTCTACTTTCGCAGTACACTGTGTTCTTTTCCATATTTTGAATATCCCACTATCTGCAGGTCTAGAAATATGGTTTTGTGTGGTTTGACACGTCGATAATAGCACACCCCTCTCCTTTTTTGAATTCTCAAGCATCTGGTAGGGACGACATCTTGATGATCCGGGCGACATGGCTCTGATGTAACAGCTTCTGCGGGAATTATGACCCATTCACTGGAACTAAGCAGTGCTCATTAGGTTCTAGGTCAAGTCTTGCCGTCTGAAACAATGATAGAGCGCTATGATCTGTTTCTCTGCTGTGGATCGTTTGATTTGTTTTATGTGATGACACGCCGGGATCTTTTCTGTTAACTGCCCAAGATACAAGCCTGCTTGTTTGTCATGCAGCTGAACTAGCTGATTTTGTGGTGAAACTATGACTACCGAGGCACCAGAAGGAGGAGCCAAAACAACAAGATATTTATTGTGGTAAGGCAGACGATGGGCGATGAGGCCTGAGGTGTCACGTATTCATGGCACACAATTTGCCTTGGCTTTCCCAGTACAGTGTGTTCTCTTCCATGTTCTGACTATTTCACTATCTGTAGGTCTAGAAACATGGTTTTTTTGTGGTTTGACAAGTCGATGATTGTACTCCCCTCTCAAATATAATATTCTCAGGCACCTGGTAGAGACGATATCTCGATGATTCGGGGAGCGATGGCTCTGATGTAACAGTCTCTGCAGGATTCCATGGAACTTGCAGTGCTTATTAGGCTCTAGGTCAAGTCTTGCCGTTTCAAACAGTGATAGCCTGTTTCTCTTCTGTGGGATTATAAGTCCACATTCAAAGATAGCTGTTGCCCACAAGGATAGCTGTGACCTATAAAAATAGCTGTGGCCTACTTTCAAGAAATTTTCCATAGCTTCCGACCTCGTTCGTATTCGCGACGCATGCGTTCTGGTACGCTGATCTACATGATCTGGTGCGCCGTCGTATTTACCCGTGCCTTCTCACCTGTTTTCGCCACGCTACCTATTATTAGCCCACTCTGTGGCTATTCAGTGTTTCTGGTTTTCGCTGACTGTATCCGTCTGTCTAGTGTTATGGGGACTAGAATAAATGATTCGCTGACAACTGCCGCCCCAGTTGCGATGTACAGCTGAGACTTGATGTAGCACATTTCCACAAGGCACTGACCTTTGCAACATACTTCTCGGGCAGAAGTGTGCCAATATCTTAGCAACGCCGTTGCTTACCCTCCCATTAGAATATCCAAAACGCAGGATCAGAAGAGTGAGATTGTCACACAATATCCATATAAAAATGAAGCATCCAAACAATAGGTCTACTATCGAAGCTGCGCTCAAACTCTCTCTCCACTCTTTTAGTAATTCTTGACTCCTTTTGCCCCTCTCAGCGTCGATTTCAGCGTCGATTCTCGAAAACATGGTTTACATCCGTTCTCGCACATTCTGCTGTTGTATTCCTGTCCGCTTCGGTGTCTTCGTAAGTACTCGAAACAACTTGGAAACGAAGAGAAACTAAATTTCAGCGGTATAAGATTTTGTCCCTCCTTGGTTTACTTGGTGGTACTATAGTTTGTATTGTTGGCTGGATCGCCGTTTCCCAGCTCCGTGCGTCCTTTTGCCCACAATGGTGTCGTTTTATCTTACCACTACTCAGAGAAACGCACACTTCCACTGCCCGAAACCATCAGCTTATGGTTGCACGCTGCATTTTTCACAATCCTGACGCTACTCTCGCTATTTGGGTAAGACAGCCATTACGCCAATCCAGTCATCAATAGAATGAACCATGATTCCAGTTTTATTGGATGTTTGGTCAAAAGCAGGAACTCTGTGCATGCTTACAGCGTTGGAATCTTGATCACATTGCTCCTGAGTATTGCCTCTGGAGTGTACTCTATTTGGGTTTTCTTTCATGAGAACTCGGATACAGTCATATCCGACTGCCTGAAAGGTGGTAACGATCTGATATCCAAGACGATTTGCAACAACGGAATCAACGTTTACAAAGGCATTATCGTCGCCGTCTACGTCGTAATCTGGTTGCTCTTGAGCTGTACGTCTTTCCCTCCCGCTCTCGCGCATTGTGTGGATCCGCTTAAACAACTCCCACAGACGCATATGTGATTGTTGACAACTACGTCGAGCAGTTAGAAGACGAGATGTCTGCAAAGGAAACCAGGCAGACGGTCAACCAACCGCAAGTGACTATTGTGCCGATCGCCGTCTCTGCATGATTTTTACTAGCTCTCTTTATATAACGTAATTAGATCACGCTTTCGAACTCTTGCATTCACGAATTTCGTAGGGGTTTTGTAAACACCTCACGTGTACTTTGACAAAGTAATGTTTTATAGACTTTTTATTGATAAGGTGAGGTGCTGGATCTTTATCCACAGAAAGTATCTGTAAAATCTAAGTGTAGACAGAAAGAATAAGCATGTCATTGTGCAAGAGACTTTTATAAGGCCCTCTGTACACAGAAGCAGCTTGCTGGTGGAGGCCATGAAGTCTCTTTGGAGCACAGCTCATTCTCAGCAGGAGCCTACCCATTCGAGAACAAAAAAACATTGAAAGTGTAAAGGCAACCTCTGGAGGTTGTGGCTAATATGAATAGTAGAGGGCATTCCAAAGTTTATGAGCAGCAGTGCAGTATGACAAGAGTAACTAATCATCTGGCAGAGGGAAATCTAAAGAGAACAATGTTAAGCTGCATCTGAGAAACACTATATTGATATGGCAATGGATTATACTATGAGGAAGTATTGAGTATATGTAACTATGAGTGTTGTAATGTTAGGATTTACCTTCTCAGTGTTAGTCAAGTGGTGGTAGACAACTAAGAAGGTAAATATGCCAGCCATGATGATTGAATCTATAATCTCATGAAGGAGCTGAAATAGAAAGTAAATGTAATCCAATGACACAACTCCATCAGTGATGTGAATGGTAAACAGTAATAAAAAAAGAGTGACTGAACTAAGCACATCTATAATTTAAAGTGTATTTCCTTAAAGAGGTTTTATCAGAATGTTGGCAATCATATTGGTAGTAGGAATCCATGATGTTTGAAAAGAACCAGAGGTTAGGTGGTCATAAATAAAATGAAAACAGATATCAATATGTTTTGATCTAGAATTGCAGAGTCTGAGTTTTGCAATATCAAGTGTGCTCTTATTATTGCAGAATTAAGAGAATGGTTGAGGAATCAGAAGATCAAGACTGGTGATAAGACACCAAATAGAGAGAGCTTTGCATGTGACATAGTTGTCAGGGGACTTCCATTTTGGGACCTCTGGAATTGTCCTGGGGCGGTCCGGAGATTTCTGGACTTCCATTTTGGGATGCTCCAGAGCTATTTCCATTTTGGGACCTCTGGAGTTGTCCCGGAACAGTTCGGAGATTTCTGGACCTCCTCTGGAGTTAGGGTCTAGTCGTGGTCATGCTGTACAGTACATTCCCATGCCTCCATGCCCATGCCTGATGTGCCGCACCCTGGCAGAGGAGTCCTTAGACTTGTTCTCTTCAGATTCCCCTCTGCCAGATAATTAGCTACATTTCCTGTTGTATGGTACTATTCTAATACACTTCGGATTCCCCTCTGCCAGTTGTGTGACTTAGCCGCAACCCCTGGAGGTTGCCCTTACAGCAGAACAAGTCTCAGGACTCTGGTCCAGAGGCCCCCTATAGCTTGCCAATCTTTTAGGTCCCTATCTGTTGCCTCCCCACCAGACTTAAGCCCCTCTGTTTCTATGTCTCAGCCAGCTCCTCCAGATCCTCCCGTGGACACCCCAGTCCCACAGGATGATGCCTGGAGCTGCCTGCTCCAATTAGAAGCACAGGTGCAACTAACCCAGACCTCCTTATCCCTTCACACCTCCGTCAAACCACTGAAACCATTTCCAATTCCCTTCAGGCGCTCCTTGAGTGCCTCTCCACAGCCCCAGCTGCACCCTCTCCTTCTCCTCTGCCAGTCCTGTGCTTCCCTGCTGTGAGACCAGCCCCTCCAGCTCCAGGATGTGCTAACATTCTCTGCCCGGCGCTCCCAGATGCGTACAATGGTGACCACACATCTGGAGAGCGTTTCCTCCAGTCTTGCGTCACCTACATCCAGCTCTGTGGTGATGACTTCCTCTCCAATGAGCTGAAGATCACATGGGTCCTGTCGTACATGAAGTCTGGATGAGCAGCAACCTACATGATGAGAGTCTTCTGGCGCCTTGGAGGAGTCGCAGGATTTGGAGACTGGCCTATGTTCAAACAGGAGTTCTGGGACAAGTTCTTCCCCTGGAACCCAGCTAAGACCGCTGAACTGGTCCTATGAGACAAGGACCAGTATGGGCAAAGCAAGAGGTCCCTGGATGAGTACATCAACTCATTCTGGGTGCTTGTGGAACAGGCCAACTACCTGGATGGCCTACAGCTCTGCCTCACTTTTTGAGAAGGGCTGCAACCTGCCCTGATGGATTGGATGGAGAATTTGGCAGAAGGAAGGCCAGCTGACGACCAAGTGGACTCTTGGTACCAAGTGGCCCAAGACCAGTGGCAGCTGATGGAGCTCAAGTGTGACCTCCATCGGACAGCAGCCCTCACCCCCACCAGTCACGCTGTGTTCCTGGTGCCATGCTTCCAAATGCACCCAGGGGCAGATCCTCTACCTGCAGGCCCCCCAGCGCACCCCACGCTACCTCCTGGAATCTCTATAGACGTTGACACCTCTCACTAATGCACCACATTTCCACTCCTGTGCCAACGCTGCAGTACCCTCGGCCACTTTGCTTGAAGGTGCCCCCTGGGCCTTGAGGTCCAGTATCTTGCCCCGGAGGAACAGGAGGAGCTCCTCCTGCAACTTCTAGTGTCACAATCCGCTACCACCACCAGTACACTGCCAACCACCGCCAGTATCCAGCCCCGGCCCCGGTACTCTCAAATTCAGCAGGACAGCCCCACAAACCCTGGGCCCGGACTAGTCCTCCCCAGCGGCCATCAGCACATCAGCAGCTATCAACACCCATCACCGCCTGTGTATGCCACATCAGCGCTAACCCCGGCAAACCCTGAACACCCCCACCACCGTCAGTGCCCATCCCAGCAATCCCTGGCTGCTGCCGCCACCATCAGCGCTCACCCGGCAATCTCCGGCCATTAACACCACCATCCGTACTGACCCCGGCAATCCCCGATGCCCTCCCTTCCCAATCGGGCAACCATCATGACTTGCGCATCAACGCATCACCCAGCCCAAACCCCGCACCCTGTGCCTCCTCTTTGGTCAACTCCTTGCCTCCCTGCATCATCTATGCCTCCCGTGCTCCCAAAGCAAGACCTTTCCTTTGTGAGCTTCCTTTACACCACTCAACCAATACCGACATCTGCAGCATCCTTGCATGGTCCCTGGGCTCCAGCAAGAGCCCCGGTACACCCATATCATGCCTTGCACAAACCCCGGGCTCCAGCAAGGACCCCTGCGTCGTGACTTGCCATGGAGCCTGGGCCAGAGCCCTGAAGCATGCCTGTTCCCCCATATATAAGCCGTAGTGTAGTATCTGGTACAGTAGTGTTGATATTGCATAGCTTTCCTGGTCTCTAGCTCATCTCATTTATTATTTTGATCTATTTCCCTTATCTCGCCTCTATTTCTTCATTATCTTGTACTCGACTTGCTCTAATTCCTTTTATTTTATTGCTCATCTCATCTTGTCTCCAATCTATCTGTTTCTTGTCTCCGGCCTCTTCCTCTAAGTTCCTCTCTCAGTCTCTCAGTCTCCTTCTCTTCCTTCTCATCTCTTTGCCCTTATTCTCTTCAAGTTCCCAACTCTTTCACCACCCCCTCTGTCTTTCCCCAGCCCCGGAACTTAGCAAGTCCCGTGTCTAAACCCCAGCCCACCTACCACTCTCTTCCAGGACTTATTCCCAGCCCTGGAGCTCATCCCCGGACCCCGGAGCTCCCTCGACAGCCCCTTGGACCAGTCTTGGTCCCTCCACACTCGCTCTCACCCCTTCAGCCCTGGTTCATACACCATGCCTGCCACTTTGGTTGTGCATGTAGACTTTGTGCATGCCAAGTAAGGATTTGCCCAGTGGTCTGAGCCCCCGTGGTCAGCGGAACCTAACATCTGGCAGCCCGGGACAGCACTGGCATCCCCTTGCCTGATGCAGCAACCTTGGACCTCCCCAAGGGAGAAACGCCTGGCAATCTGGTTGCTGCAGAGATATTGAAGGAGGGTTTTCAGAGAAGCAGCGGGTGAACAGTACACCCCCACTGCCTAGTGCTAATTGGTTCACTTGCCTGTCAGTAGAAGAGACCAATACAACTTCTGATGACTCCCTGCACCAACTACCATAAGCACCCCCTCAGACGTACCCAAAACCTCTGCCCAAAAAAGACCCCGACTCCCCGCCTGGGAGCGCCGCTTCCCATGCCACTATGTAGTGGCCTCAACCCCGTCTGCCAACTTGCTCTGGCTCAACGTGGAAGTTGAGACCATGGACACTCAACAAGTCCAGAGTGTTGTCGCTCTCCTGGACTCTGGAGCGACAGGGCTCTTTGTAGACACTGATTACATAGAATGCCACTGGCTCACCACCAGACCCCTCCTCTCCCCAATCCTGGTGTACAATATTGATGGTACCCCAAACAAAGCTGGATCTATCCACATGGTAGTAGATCTCATCCTCTGGTACAAGTCTCATGTGGAGCGAGCCACCTTTGTGGTCACCAGCTAAGCAGGACATGATCCTTGGCTTCACCTGGCTCTGGGAGCACAACCCAGAGATTGACTGGACCAAGGGAGAGGTGAGAATGAGCCGCTGCCCCTGACGCTGCACCACCTGTGTGGAGGAATTGAGGAAGGAGCAGCGCACCACTATGCGGGAACGTGCAGCTATCCAGGCATGTTGAGTAGGACACTTCCTCTTCATGGACCTTGACCTGCTGGACCCCCTGCCTCTGGTGTTCTCTCATAGAGAGGCCCTCTATGAGGATGACAGGCATGGCAGCGGGAACTCCAGACAGGAAGAGGAATGTGAGAGGGAGTTCCAACTCGCCTGGGACCCAAAGCAGCCAGACAATGTCATTGAGGTAAGAGACCGCATCTACGCCACAACTTTAAGGACACCGCTCTCTGCGGAGGAGATCTGAGCGAGCCAGACCACCTCCCAATGGCTGGCCCAGGCCTTTGCAACAAACGCCCAGCCCCGGGCTTTCCAAGATGTGGTCCCCAATCACTTACATGACTTTGAGAACATCTTCTCCAAGGCTTCATTTGACTCCCTCCCGGAGTGCAAGCAGTGGGACCACATGATTGAACTGATGCCTGATGCAAAGCCCGCTAACTGCAAGGTCTACCCGCTCATGCCAAGGGAACAGGACAAGCTAGATGCATTCCTCTGGGAGAACCTTGAGTCTGGACACATCCATCCATCCATCAAAGTCTCCAATGGCCTCGCTGGTGTTTTTCATTAAGAAGAAGGATGGTTCTCTCTGATTGGTCCAGGACTACTGTGTGCTCAATGCAATGACCGTCAAGAACCATTACCCCCTCCCACTCATTGCCAAGCTCATTAACAACCTCCAGGGCACACACTACTTCACAAAATTAGACGTCTAGTGGGGCTACAACAATGTGCGCATCCAGGAAGGAGATGAGTGGAAGGGAGCATTCCGGACCAACTGTGGACTGTTTGAGCCCCTGGTAATGTTCTTTGGGCTCACAAACAGTCCTGCCACCTTCCAAACAATGATGAACGACATCTTCCAGGACCTGATTGCAGATGGTGTAGTGTGCATATACTTCAACGACATCCTCATCTACACCAAGACCTTGGAGGAGCACTGCCGCATCACCCGAGTAGTCCTGGAACATCTCTGCCAGCATCAACTCTACCTCAAGCCAGAGAAGTGCAAGTTTGAGCAGACCTGGATTGAGTACCTTGGGCTGGTCATATCCCAGGGAACAGTGGAGATGGACCCAGTGAAGGTGGCTGGTGTCACCCAATGGCCAGTGCCCCAAAACAAGAAGGAGGTGCAAGCCTTCTTGGGGTTCACCAACTTCTACTGGCATTTCATCCAGGATTTCTCTCATCATGCACAGCTGCTGTTTGACCTCACCAGGAAGGACATGGGGTGGACCTGGGGTGAGGCGGAGCACCGGGCCTTCAATGCCCTCAAGTCCGCTGTCACCTCCAAACCTGTCCTCATGTTCCCTGATGATGACCGCCCCTTCCATGTGGAGACTGACAGCTCCGACTTTGCGACCAGTGTGGTCTTATCCCAGCAGTCCCCAGAGGATGGCAAGTGGCATCCCATAGCCTTCTACTCCAAGAGCCTCAATGCAGTGGAGCGTAATTATGAGATCCACAACAAGGAGATGCTGGCTATCATCTGGTCTTTGGAGGAGTGGTGCCACTTCCTGGAAGGTGCCTGGCACAAGTTTGAAGTCTGGATGGACCACAAGAACCTGGAGTACTTCCAGACTGCCAAGAAGCTAAACTGTTGACAGGTCTGGTGGTCTCTCTACCTCACCAACTTTGACTTCTCCCTCTACCACAGGCCCAGGAGGAGCATGGGGAAGCCAGATGCTCTGTCTCGGCGCACAGACCATGGCTCAGGGGCTGGAGATAATGCTGACATAGTCCTCCTCTGCCTGGAGCTGTTTGCCATCCACGCTTTGGAAGGGCTGTCTATACAGGGCAACAAGGTGCATATCCTCCAGGACATCCACTGGGGCAATTGTGAGGGACTCCAGGAGGACTCTGTGGCCAAAGCAGCATTAGCTCTCCACTCTGGTAAGGCCACTGGAGCCTGGTTGGTATGCACGGACAAATGGGGCCTACAGGACAGTCTTCTCACCTTCTGGGGTCACATCTATGTCCCAAATGACCCAGAGCTCTGGAGGCGTATTGTCAAGCAGCATTATGACTCCCAGATTGCCGGGCACCCCAGCCACTGGAAGACACTGGAACTGGTGTCCCGGAACTACTGGTGGCCCCAGATGTCCCAGTACATTGGGTCCTATACCAGCACCTGTGACCTATGCCTCTGGACCAAGCCCCAATGTCACCTCCCAGTAGGGCGCTTGCATCTCCTCCTGGTACCGGCAGCATGCTGGAGCGTGGCCTCTGTTGACTTCATAGTGGAACTGCCAAACTCCCATGGCTACGATGCTATCATGGTAGTAGTGGACCTGTGCAGCAAGTGTGCTCATTTCATTCCTATCCACACCACCTGTTCAGCCATGGGTGCTGCAAATTTCTACCAGAAGAATGTATGGAAGCTCCATGGTCTCTCTGATGCCTACGTCTTTGATCAAGGCCCACAGTTCATAGCAGAGTTTACCTGTGAGCTCTACCGCCTCCTCCATGTCAAGCTCCACATGTCCACTGCTTACTACCCTCAGTCTGACAGCCAGACAGAACAGGTCAACCAGGAACTCAAGCAGTACCTCTGGCTGTTCTGCAATGAGCAACAGGATGACTGGGACAAGCTCCTCCTGGAGGCAGTACAATAACCACATTCACTCCACCACTGAGGTCTCCCCATTCCTCCTAGACACCGGATGCCACCCCAGGATGGGATTTGAACCTCCAGGACAATGATTGGAAAATGAGTCTGTGAACAAATTTGTAGACTGGATGTGTGAAGCCCAGGAGGTGTCAGGTTCCATTGACTGCGGAGGCTTCTTCCTAAGCGAGACCTTATGAGTTGGACTCAAGGTAGCTACAATTACGAAGTTCTACGTAAATACGAGGTCCAGGGTTGGCTCCAGGACTAGTGCGGGTGAATCTGGCTTTGTAAAGGAGTAAGAGGGTTAGGTCCGGGCTGTGGGAGCGAGTCCGGGATTGTGTTGGGGCTCTGGGGTATGGGGTGTGGGTCCGGGACTAGTGGGGTGAGTCTGGGCTTGGTCTGGGAAGGGCGAGGTGAGACCGAGGCGAGATGAGCCATAAAGGTGAAAAGAAACGAGAGAAGTGAATGAAAATGAGATGAGATTGAGCAAGGAAGAGAAAAGACTTGGAGAATATGGAATAGAAGTTGACAGGAGTAGACTGAGAGACTGAGACGAGATACAATAGTATGAGGCGAAGGAGATTTGGACAAGATAATTTCAATATCAATACTAACTGTACAGATTGTCTACTTAGGCCTTAAATACTCTGCGGAGTGGACTCCGGAGTGGCGGGCTCAGCCTGGTTCCATGTCAGGTGTTAGGCATGATTGCCAGGGTGATTGCCAGATGATGCAGGTGATGGTGGTCAGGCCATAACTGCGGGTGTCAGGTGTGATTGCCGGGTGACAGAACTGATCACCGGGGGATGCTGAGGTGATCTGTCTGAGGGCGGCCCATGCTGTAGGAGGTTCTAGGTTGATGTGGGAGGTTCCAGGGTTGTGGTGATTGCCAGGTGTCAGGGTCAAGGGGGCAGCAAACCTGGGAGTAACAGGTGTCACCATAGCGGCTGTTGCAGCGTTGTGATGGGCAGTGGGGGCAGTTAGTGTTGTTCCAAGGAGTAGGGGGTGTTGGTGGTGCTGTTCCAGGGTGGTGGGTGAGCTCCGGGAGGGGGTCGTGACAGGAGGAAGCTAAGGTGGCCCTGACCAAGACAAAGGATGACATGGCCCCGTGACTATGACCGCGGACGGCTCCCAACCCCCATGTACAAGCCTGGAGATCATGTTTACCTAGACAGCTCAGACATTGCCACTACACAACCCTCCAAGAAGCTGTCCCACTGCCAGCTGGGGCCGTACGTAGTGGAAAAGCAGGTGGGCCCCCTAGCTTACCGCCTCCACCTACCTCCTGGAATGCGCCAGCTGCACCTGGTCTTCAATGTGGTCAAGCTCCTGCCAGCCCTGGATGACCCCATACCTGGACAACAGGCACCACCGCCACTGCCCCCAGTTCTTGCTGCTGAGGGCCTGGAGTATGAGGTGGAGAAGATCTTGGACAGCCATCTATTCCGCTGCAAGCTACAGTACAAGGTCAAGTAGAAGAGCTATGGTATCGAAGACATCTCCTGGGAGCCTGCTAATGGCATCCATGCTCCAGCCCTTGTCAGGGAGTTCCACTGCATGCACCTCAATGCACCCTGGGCCATCTGGGGCATCTACTCCATCTCTCCGACTGACCAGGCTGTCCAGGAGCTGTTCTTCTCCAGCGCGTTGAGTCGCTGCACTCTAGAGGGGGAGTGATGTCAGGGGACTTCCATTTTAGGACCTCCGGAATTGTCCCAGAGCAGTCCAGAGATTTCCAGACTTCCACTTTGGGATGCTCCAGAGCTATTTCCATTTTGGGACCTCTGGAGTTGTCCCGGAACAGTCCAGAGATTTCTGGACCTCCTCTGGGGGTTAGGGTCTAGTCGTGGTCATGCTGTACAGTACGTTCCCATGCCTCCATGCTTGTGCCTGATGCACTGCACCCTGGCAGAGGAGTCCTTAGACTTGTTCTCTTCAGATTCCCCTCTGCTAGGTAATTAGCTACATTTCCTGTTGTATGGTACCATTCTAATACACTTCAGATTCCCCCCTGCCAGTTGCGTGACTTAGCCACAACCCCTGGAGGTCGTCCTTACAATAGTCATGTACTTAGCTTCTGTAAATGAAAGTGCGATGGTTTTTGTTTGATGGAAAACCAGGATATCAGACTCAAGTAAAGGAAAAAGGCATAGTCAGTAATGTTACAACAAGTCTTAGAAACTCAGTCAGTGTCAACAACTCCAAAATCAAGCTGGTAGAAGAAGCCTAGCTAGTGGATCCATAGATGGATGCAAAAAGTTGAATTCTATTTGAAAGCAAGATCCTGTGCCTTCAAGAAATATATTGAAGTATTCATTTTGCAGCTAGTAGATGCGCACAAGATGGATTAGCATTGTATTGACTAAGAGAAATCACTGTATATAAATGTAAGGTTAGGCCTGGTGCAAAGACTGAAATATGGTATTGAACCAACCTTACATTAATAATGAGCAGTAATTTCACTGTCACGATCCGCCACCACCGCCGGTACACCACCCGCCACCGCCGGAACCCAGCCCCGGCCCCGGTACCCTCAACCCCCCGGGACAACTCCATAAACCCCCGGGCCCGGACTGGTCCTCCCCAGGAGCCAGCAGCACATCGACGGCCATCAACGGCCATCACCGCCAGTATACGCCACCTCGGTGCCGACCCGGCAAACCCCGGACGCCCATGCCACCGTCAACGCCCACCCCGGCAATCCCCGGGCGCCCGAGCCACCGTCAGCACCCGCCCCGGCAATCCCTGGCCGTCGACCTGGCAACCCCCGACCCATCACCGGCACACCCCGACGTCCCCTTTCCTAATCAGGCAACTGCCGCGACTCATGCATCGACGTATCATCCGGCCTGGACCCCGCACCCCGCGTCTCCTGTTCGGTCGACTCCTCGCCTCCCCGCATCGTCCATACCTCTAGCGCTCCCAAAGCAAGGCCCCTCCTTTGTGAGCTCCTTTACGCCACAGACATCCGCCGCACAACCTTGCATGGTCCCCGGGCTTCGGCAAGAGCCCCTGATAAGTACTTGGCTGGGCTGGGCGCATTGAAGCTAATTTTAGCAGCCTTATCTGACATCAAGATTATCTGGCATCCCGATTAGATTGGATATATCTTAGCAGCACTTGGCCGGACTCCCCAATCAGACGCCTGGGAAT
>JAGGAU010008302.1:0-32615 GCA_017657275.1 Termitomyces sp. T108
TTGGACGAAAGAAGGTTCGAGCAGCAAAGCGAGTAAAGAGTTGTCATCAGGGATGAGGGAGACTGACTGAAGTTGTTAGGAAGTAGCTCGTGGACTGGAGAAGACTGGCGTTGAATGGACCATTCATTTACTGTAAAAGAATCACTCCCACTACGACAGCATATATAGTCAGTACGGCAGATTCGCGGATTTGGCAATCCCGAAGTATAATATATCTTACGAGATGTACAAGTGGAGAATTGCCTTTGCGGGAGATCAAAAGAGCATTTGGTACGGTCACCGGGTGACATCGATAGAAGATTCCACAGTGATGTTTGCGTCGGCTTTCCATCCACCAATCGCGCATCTGTTTTATAAGCTAGTTCCTCGGAATTCACAGTACTGGACTTCAAGAAGCTTACACCTTCCTCGAGCTGCGCTGCCAGGTAATTGCACAGATCATGCAAACATAATTATATTTAGCTCGATTTCCTTTGACTCTCTACTCAAAGTCGTATGTCTCAAAATGCGCATTCAGAATATATATTACGACTTGAATAAACTAGGTGTACATGACCATTGTCACTGAGGAAACAACTCAAAGAGAGAATGAAGATCAACAAATCAAGCACAAGGAATACGAGTTCTGGTTGGGATGTCCTGGCAAGCAGCATGGACTAGCCAAGTCCTACCCACGAGTACATTGACAAGGAGCTCGATCCGCGCAAGTCAAACTTATTGTACATTGAATATATACACTTGATATCTTGGATCCGCTGTCTAATGTATGAATCAGTACATGTGTCTTTCGCCACTCTAGACTTCTCTTGTGCTATTTCAGAGCGAGTAGCGCACATAGAGCCGCTAGTGATCATGGATATATGAGTAAACGATGGTCGTGGAGCTACAAATAATCCCTTACCGCCTACGCCACTGCCATCCTTTGCCATACCGATATCAACTCGTTTCTCAATTTCCTCTCCTACTAGCGAGCGTAATGACTCCCTGAGGGTACGCTCGTAATTCGGATAGTGTTCAATCAAACTTTCAAATTAAGGTTGAATTAGCCCACATAAACCGAAGCGAGCAAACAGACCTTCCGTCGACACCAACAGCAATCTTCTCCGCATCACTGAAACTAGGAAATTTGCCCGCTTCGTCAGCGAAAGACGCACGGCCGGTCTGAAGCAAGATAGTAGCGACCGCTACACCGCTCAACAAAGCAGCCCTTCTGGCCACCAGTGAACATGCCCAGCGAACGATCTAATGAACGATGAGATGGATAAAAGAAGCGGATGAGCGGGACAGACAGCAGCGTCCTTCAAAGTGACTTCTGAATCGTGGAAGCCAAATTGTTTGACCACAACCAAGCGAATACGTTCCAGCTTCTTGTCGATGTTCGGTGGCAGCGTCGTAGCGTCGAACTTGGCAAACTCGGGTGCAGGTTGATTTCCACTTAGCGATCTGTTCGGACCTTCCCATGCCTCTTCAATCTGACTCATGGTACTGGTGTCCAGACCATAGTGCTTGTTCAACGTAGGTGTCGATTTGCCGCAAAATAGCAATGGTCTTGGAGATGCGTCGATCAGAGAGATAAGAATGTTACGTGTAATTTCCCCGAGATACATCCCTGATATGAACTTTTCAAATGCCTGGTAAAATGGATTGATACTGAGGCGGTCTAATGCATTATCGAATGGCGTAAAGGGGAGATGTGATCTCTATTCGAGCTTGAATCGTCCAGTAAAGAAGGAGAGACAGGTTCACATACACAGTTGTTAAACGCGCCCCACTCCGTATTAACCACCATTTGGCCTCCTTTTGCAGCTATTGGAGAGTTGGCTAGTTTTTTAATCTTGGCTGGAGAACAGCTTAGCGAGAACGTGTGTAATTTCTCCATACTCACCAACGTCTTCAACGTAAGCGCCATTAGTGCCTGTTCCGAAAATAGCTCCTAAAACACATCCTCCTGCTGTATATGCACGCGACAAAAGAGCGCCCACGGTCTACCGGGTTCAGGTTGGTCGGTATTAGAAAAGAGAATATCTTACATCGTTCACAAGAGCAACGCACTTGACGTGCATGTGGTTTCTATCAAAGGCGTCTTGGAGCAACTTCACAACATCGTGCCCGATGGCGTTCTTAGCAGAAAAGCCCTTGGTCCAGGTGATAATAGTGCCAGAATCGAGCGCGGTCTGTTCGACAGGGAAGGAAAACGTTAGACCGAGATGGACAACATCAGAACCATGGGAATAAGCAGATGCGGCATGTGTAGTCAGGAATGCGTCCACAGAGGCGGCCAAATAATCTACTTTCAGTTAAACTTTTATGATTCTGATCAGCGAAGAGAAACCGCACCAAACAGAGCCGTCGCTTCTCCGGTCTTCAACGAATCCGAAACCTTATACTTTTGTTGCCGCAAGGAAAAAGTCTTGTCACCGTTGAGGACCACTTCACATACACGCCTGTGATATCGTGATATTTTGATGATTCACAAAAGTGGAATTGCTCACAGATTCGTCCCACCAAGATCCAATGCTAGAAAAGTTCTAGAAATCTCTGTGATGAGTTCCTTGGATACAGGCGGGATGAATGATTGGAGACACACCCTGTTTCTGTACCGTCAGGCACGCTGGTAACAAAAGTCGGACTAAAAGACAATCGAGATTAGTCTCGGTCTGTGAAAAGGACTGTACACGTACATCATGGCCATAGGCTGGCCGTACGAAGACAAGCCGAGATTGATCTCGTGGAGGAACGCCTTCGTAAGCTCCACCAAATCCTGGGATGAAAGCTGGAAACTGCGGTCTATGTCATCGAAAAGACTCTGAGGGTCCGGCGTTGACAAGGCATGAACCGGGGGCATTGTGTACGATGGTGAAGAAAGATTTGGTTGTTTCACCTGGTGGGGATCTACAATCTAATCCTAGTGATCAATGGTCCGTATGTCACTTCCGCTTTGGGACATCGGCAGACAAACACGACTGGCATGTCTTGGATAGGTTCCGGATTGTAAGCATATACAGGAGTCCTACAGCTAAGAAGCAACCTACCTGTTCAAGTATACCCAAGTGATCATATCATTATATCAACCTTCGTGAGCTGGCATATAGTTCCATAGGTCAAGTCTGGCGGAAATATCTAAGTGTCTTGTGACACGGTTCCTTTTAAGTTGCTCGATGAGTGGATGGTGAATGCGTCATAGAACATGTCTTGTGACATCCGTTTTAAAGATGTCGTAAAGAGAGCACATGGAAAGATTGAAAATCCATCCAGATGTCCTTGAGTACAATTTGCTGAAGCTTCGTGTAGGTTTCTTGTATACCATCTTGTCGCGCAACGCGACTTCCGATTTCCACGTGATTACGTAAATCACTTGTACTGGACTCTCCGGGATCCATCTCTGCATGAGTTGACGCAATGGCTACCCCAACAAGTTTATGGTTTGCTTCTTATCACACACAGCAACATCAATAGTTCTTGAGTTTGGTGGCCGGGGTATCTGGGTTCTGGTCTTGCAACGTATTTGTATCTTGCCCCTTGTGATTTCCGTCACTGCGAATCAGAAATCCGGAATCACGCAACGTGCCACGAGAAACGCTTTTTACGTCCTAGAAGCACACAATACCTTGAGCCTTTTCGATGCGCTGCTAGTCCGAATATTGTGCTTGCTGCCTACGAAGGAACTTTCCAATGCATCGTGTGATGAAAGAAACGTATAGTAGGTTAGTTCTTGGCAGATGGGTTCTCGTACATTACCACGCTCTCTCGATATCCGCTTTTTTAAGACCCCGTTCTCTGTTTGGATGCAACACTGTCACCCATAGTTTCCTGAAAATCTGTCTTTGACATGGAAGAGGCTCCATCTCTTGTCGTGGATAACACGTATGTTCGATTTCGCAAAAATGTCCAATAACTTGAGATGATCATTCGTTAGCATGGGAGCTGCTCTGATTGGTGTTATTTTTGCTGGCATGTATGATTTGAACGTTTTGAGTCGTAATCCTGACTGATTACCTGAATTCTAGTCTGTATGGAGGTACCCCTCATCGTGTTCCTCGTTTCTCATTATTTTGACCCGGTTCTGACACAGTATCTTGCGTCCAAACTTGGTTTTACTTCGACAAATACACAAAGGTGAGCTTGACGAAAGCTACGATTCTCCGTGACTATTTCTCTCATTCTAGGACGTTTGGTATATTAAAGCACTGGTTAGTCAACCAATTCCACCTTGCGACGTCATATACATGATTTTTGACAGGTTGGCTGCACCTGGACCTTTGATAGCATACATCAGGCCTTGATTTCACATACAGGTGAGCGTTGGCGTCATCATGCTATAATAATGATTCGGAAATATTCTTCCTCTTAGTATATACTTATGTTATCACAAACTACAATAATCCAACACGGTTGGACGACATGGTGTGGTTAGCTCAGTCCCCCTACCATTCACAAGCACCTAGTCTGATTGTTTGATGGGTGACTATTCCAGGAGTATACTGGTATGTTACTTTTTCGCCGCGACGTTCTCTTGACACTAATTTTTGTGCCATTAGCTCGAGGTCCTTTTCAATGTCATAGTCATCTTATCTCGTGTGGGCTATATTACTGACTCTTACTAGGGTTTCATATGTCTACTGGTACAGAGGTTCGCATCTCTTTGTTTTCTTTCGTAAGAGTCTTCAATTTCACTGCAGCTTCCTGACATTGCGGGTCTGGCGTCGTAAGCATTCCATGGTCGCTTCGATCTCGATTAGAAGCTGAAGGAACTAAAGTCAGCGGCCACAATGTGCCCCTTCTGCTTGTCATAGTGAGTTTCCAGCAGACAGTTTTACGTGTGTCAACAACGAATTCGTCAGATGGGCCTTGTACTCTCAGAATTTGGTTAGCAAATTCAACCGTTCATTATTGACATATAGCGAATTTCTGATTATACACAGCATGTAGCTTCAGTAGGTCATCTTCATTCTTTCCCGTCAGCAATATTCCTCAAGGCTGTTCAAATAGTATTCACCATAAAAGCGTCAGTCACTCATAGGTTACGATCAAACCGTGTCTAACGCTTAACATACTTCACAGATTGAAATTAAGAACCTGGGTGCAACTCGGACAACTCAAGGTGAGACGCATTTCCTGTGCGGATGTGCTGACAGCTCTCAATGCTGTCGATCGAACTCGTACTTTACAGTGGCTGTCGATGGCAGTGAACATTTTGGCTGCTCTAGGAGATGCCTTGATCGCTGGAGCATTGTGCTTCTTCCTCCAGCGGTCCCGCACCGGGTTTAGAAAGTTCGTTCATATCTTCGAGACATACTTACACGTTTTGACGTCTGTTAGATCTGACACGATGATTAGAAAACTCGTAAGATTACTCTTCTTCTCTCCTGCGGGCTAACAAAATGCTTCTAGATCATGTTTACTGTCAGCACTGGCGTTCTGACCAGTATCTGTGCCATTGCTTCTCTAGTTTCAGTGCGTCTGGAACATTCCACTGATGTTTCGGTTCTCGTGAAGATCGTCTAGATTCTCGTTTGGCCGTCGACTCTGATTTATGCGGCGTTCTACTTCTGCCTAGGAAGATGTAAGTTTTACCCCACTGTGAGACCTTTGCATCCACGTCATACATGATCCACAGTGTATTCGAATTCGGTCCTTGCAACATTAAACGCGCGCCAGTCAATTCGCGAGCTTGGAGAAGACAGCGACGAGCTCTCGTTTTCTTTCAGAATGCGACCGATGTTCTCGAAGACGTTCGAAAACGTATTCTCTACAAAACCTCAACAGCTTAATTCTAATGTAAGCTTGTTTGATTTTTTCGCATAGAGGGAATGACGATCTGCTGCAGAGGTGTGGTAATATCTCAATCAAGATTGACACAAGCCAGCAATATGATCGCGATCTGTCACGCCTCGAGGATCAGCCTGATGTAAGTCCTAACCGACTATCTCCTTGTCATGCATCCACTCATCCTGTCATAGTCGGCCACAACAAACGGTTTTTCGTATAAGGAACAGTATGTCACATAAGAAAAACGCCTACACAGAGCCAGAAAAAAACCATCACTTGATATGGCACCATGTGCTTTTTTGGACAACAAAGACGGAATATTGTGGAATGTTTGTACTAATCTGTAAACTGCTATTGGAGCAATCTTTTCTCCTTTCAGCGCCTCACGCATCATGTCTTGCGAACACTTGCGAACACCTGATCACCTCGAGGTTACCTTTATCACCACTGTACTTCTTTACAATTTCAAAACCTGCGCGTATCCTGATCGACGCCATTGCCTCGCGTTTGCATTGGGACAACGCCTGCGCATGATTTACAAGAGTACTTGGAAATTTTGGAAACTTCTCCGAATCTCTGATCAAGTCAATATTTGTCCTCTTTCCTATCTATTCGGATGTGTGCAAGTGTGCAAGACACATAAACTTAGGAGTATGACGCATGACCCGGCGACATGCTAGCCTTGACATGTCGACATGTGACAGATCATTCAAGGTGGCGTGCACTGTACTAGACTCGATCGCTTTACCCTAGGTAGTTGTGGGACCTATGTCACTGCGCGCCGTGGGCATTAGGGCCGTGGGGTACACTGAAAATATTTTCCCGCCGCTTCGCGCTTCCCTCTCGGAAGACGTAAACCCGCGGACCGTCACCTTGGTAAAAGAAGCCTTTTGCGCCTTCCAATCCGTCCCGGCCCCGGAAATCCCAGCGATCCAATCTTCACCTGAATGGATTTGCTTAAAGACGGATAAGAATTTCTGGTCGCTCTAAAATTCAGCACTCCTATATAACCCAACCACCTGCTAGACAACATTGCATCACAATGGTCTCTATCAATTCTATCGACATTCTTTGTGCCTTTCTTGGTGTATTTATCTTGAGCAAGCTTGTCCGTCGCACACGGCGGGGACCCCTTCCGCCTGGTCCGAAGGGGTATCCTTTAATTGGGAACGCCTTGGATATGCCTTCCAAGCAGGAATGGGCGACTTTCAAGAAATGGGGTGAACAATACGGTAAGTACAACTGATTTCCATTGTAATTGTAGTGATTGACACCTTTTGACTCGAAGGAGATATTTGTTCAATCACGATCTTTGGTCAACCTATAGTCATCCTTAACTCGGCCAAAATCGCTAATGAAATGCTCGACAAGAAGAGTCCTATTTATTCTGATCGTCCTGTGTTGCAAATGGGAGGAAATCTTGTCGGCTGGAAGAATACTCTCGTTCTTTTGCCCTATGGAGATCGTTTCCGTCGTTTTCGCCGTTTGTTCCATGGTATCATCGGAAGTCGCGCCAGTATAGAGCAATTTTTTCCTATCGAGGAATTTGAGACCCACAAATTCCTTCGACGCGTCCTCGCAAAACCTGCTGACCTTGCTGAGCACGTTCGGCAGTAAGTCACTAATCTTGATTCCTCACCCATGCTAACTGTGCCATTTACAGCACTGCAGGAGCTGTCATCCTCCGGATTTCGCATGGATATGAAGTCAAGGAGATGAATGATCCATTCGTGGAGCTTGCCGATAAGGCCACTTACCAGTTCTCTCTTGCCACGGCCCCTGGAGCCTGGCTAGTTGACGTTCTACCGATGTGTAAGTCGAGCTTTTCGTGACCAAACAGCGTTTTTTTTTTCTCAAAGACATCCGCAGTGCGTCATGTTCCTTCCTGGGCTCCTGGAGCAGGCTTCAAGAAAACAGCCAAGGAATGGGCCGCTACGCTAACTGAAATGGTCGACCATCCATATAAATTCGTGAAGCGTTCGCTGGTAAGTTACATGGTCTGTCTTCAACTCCATGCTTAATACTGCATAGGCTATAGGTACAGCGCCGGTCTCATTCACTTCTAGCCTCTTGGAAGTAAAAGACATTGATCTCGAGGAAGAGCTTGACATCAAATGGAGCGCGGCCAGTCTGTACTCAGGTACGCCCCTTTCGAAGTCGAAAAGTCTGATTTGTGATAATTGTTTCGCTACCATCCAGGTGGTGCTGATACTGTAAGTATCTTGTCAGTTCAAGAAACTGTTGCAGTCTAGATTTCTCCCTCTAGACTGTATCCGCCATATATTCGTTCTTCCTCGCCATGGCCTTGAATCCCGAGGTCATGAAGAAAGCCCAGACAGAAATTGACTTAGTAGTTGGCAACGATCGGCTTCCTACCTTCGAGGACCGTCAGCATCTGCCCTACGTGGATGCCCTTGCGAAGGAGGTTCTTCGTTGGAATGTCGTCGTTCCAAACGGTGGGTGACTCCAATTATCTACTGAGACCAACATCCCTTAGTGTCCTGTTATCCAGGTGTGCCGCACCGTTCCATTAAGGATGATGTCCACGATGGTTACTTCATTCCCGAGGGTACTCTTGTTATCGCAAATATCCGGTGAGTGCAACGATAGATACGCGGATAGTTACTCAGCTGTTGGTCTGGACCATCAGGGGCCTTCTGCATGACCCAGAAGTCTATCCTGACCCGCATAGATTCAATCCGGAGCGTTTCATTGCGACAGAAAATAAGCCAGCCGAGGCAGACCCTCGGAACGTCTGCTTTGGATTTGGAAGACGGCAAGTTTCCTCCAGACATCCTTTTTCTCCCCGCTAAACTCAATTGTCGTTCAGCATCTGTCCAGGTACTGCTATGTCTAACACGCCTCTACCATTTTTCGTTCATCTCATACGTCAGGATTACATCTCGCGGACGCCTCAGTATTCATCTCGTGTGCGATGTCTTTGGCCGTTTTTGACATATCGAAATCTTCCGAGAATGGTGTAGTTATTGAACCCGTTCACGAAAATACAGAAGGAACCATAAGGTATGCAGTTTTATCGCCATGACACCGTCTATTAAAGTACAACTCCATTTGACAGTCACCCCAAACCTTATAAATGTTCAATAAAACCTCGGTCTGAAAAGGCGGTCTCTCTTATCCAGGCCGAAGGGCATTAGAGTGGTGCATGAAGTTACTAGGGTCTTGTCGCATGTACTATTTCTGCATCGGGTATTTATTACATATCTTGTTTCCTTCGTTACTCGTGCTTTGTGAGAGTCAGTAGTACCTCATCGAATACAGATATCAGTTTCACTAATATATATTCTAGACCATATCCCCTGAAAAGAGTATGTACAAGCTCAATTTCAATAGTGGATTCCGGGCGAGTATCATGCTATGGACCCCGTTGCATTCACCTGCGAGCGATTTTCATCCGACATCTCCGCGTCGGTCCCGGTTGTTGGAAGAGGCGATAACTCGGATTCCATATCTGCGGGAATTTTAACTGAAGGCTTCTCTGTTTCTAGAGCTCCTGGAGCATGATCAAGTAATCCTTCGCGGGTCGCAATCGAAGGTGGCACACTTATATTACTAATCCCAGAAAAGGGTGTTGCGGGTGTAACGACGACGGCGGGCCCAGAAGCTGGCTCTATGGAAGGGAAATTCGTAGACGGCGTCGCAGACGTTATTACTGAACCTTCTTTTCTGTCTGGGTACTTTATCAATATATTACACAATCGAGAGGCACGGCAACGGCGAACCCGGCGAAGGCAAGGCTTTCTGTTCTTTATGCTCATGAAGTATCTTTTGCACAGAACCACGAATGTTTTCAGTAAATGACGGCTCATAAAGCGATTGTACGACCATGCGATCAACAACTAGAAATCTTGGAGACTTCAATTTCATGTTCAACTATGCATTTAAAACTTCAACAAAAGCGCACCTGTCTATGTTATCCATTATTTCTTTATAAATTGCGTCCGAAGACATGAATGATAGCTTCGGGTCTCTCGCTAATTCTTGCCGCGCTACATCACTCACTCCTTTCGTAAGAGTATCCATTCCTTGCTTCAAAGGGATGCAGATGAGGCTTCACATAAAGACGTTCACGAGGCCCACTTACGCCGTCCATGATTTTCCGGAGCAATTCTTGCCGCAGACGCTCGAACTCTCCAGACTTTTTGAACCTTCGCCAGAAGAATGAGAGTCATACAGAACATAGAACAAAGTACCTTACTCGTTCACAAGCTGAACCGGATTGTCGATGGCCATAATAAGCCCACGATTGGCAGTTACCAGCCTTGAGTCATTGCAAACAGTAAATAGCGATGCAATCACATCAACTAAGTCTCGGATAGATAATCTTCTACCTCTACCGTTTTTGGACTCATCAAACAAGGAAACTCTCATTCTTTTCACGACTCTTTACTCAGCTTGCCTTTGTGTATGTTCACTGCGCCAGTTTATATTTTGATTACTCACGACTACGAACACTCTCACCTAGATTATCAACACCAATGGACGACAAGTTTCCCCCTCTCCGCAACGATTTGCTTCTCCGAGCAGCAAGAGGTGAATTTGAACCTAGAGGGGTCCGTAAGATCAGATTGATCAGTTTTGTAGGTGAAATAACCGAGAGGGCACCTGTATGGGTAATGCGTCAAGCTGGAAGATACCTCCCTGGTCAGTTTTGAAGCGCCTTTGTGTACTTGTATCTCAAATTTCTTTCAGAATTTCGCAAGATGCGTGAATCACACGACTTCTTCGAAATATGTAGGACACCTGACCTGGCGACTAAAATTACGCTTCAGCCTATACAGCGATACTCAGGACTGGTTGACGCCGCGATCATCTTCAGCGATATCCTTGTTATCCCCCAAGCCATGGGAATGGAAGTGCTCATGAACCCTGGACCTCACTTCCCTGACCCTCTTGTTACCCCTGCCGATATCAGTAAATTAGCCGATGTGGTCGATGTGCAGAAAGAGTTGAAGTATGTCTTCGACGCAATCACGCAGACAAGACGAGAGCTGAATGGAGAAGTTCCTCTTATCGGGTTCTGCGGAGCTCCATGGACGCTCTTTGCATATATGATTGAAGGAGGAGGAAGCAAGACTCTCCAGAAAGCCAAGACTTGGCTCTACAAGTATCCAGAAGAATCAAAGGCCTTACTATTACGAATTGCCGACGTTTGTGTGGATTTCCTGGTTGGCCAGGTAAGGGCAGGTGCGCAGGTGAGTCTACTTTATCATCCCTCCTAGCCCATCTTCATCTCCTCTTCATTACCACGTCTCAGCTTCTCCAAGTATTCGATTCATGGGCAGGAGAACTATCGCCATATGATTTTTCTATGTTCTCGTATCCCACGTTGGCTCACATATCAACCAACGTACGAACCCGCCTTGCAGCCGAGAACCTCCCATCAACGTCAATGATACTTTTTGCCAAGGGGGCCAACCATGCATTGAGTTTCTTGGCTGAAAAATCGGGATACGACGTTCTGGGACTGGATTGGCTTATCGACCCTGTGGAAGCGCAGCGGATCGTTGGAGACAAGGTCGCATTGCAAGGAAACATGGATCCCAATGTTCTCTATGGCGGAAGAGATGCGATCGAGACGACCATCAAACGGATGGCGGAAGGTTTTCGCGAGAGAAGGACAGGATGGATCGCAAATCTGGGGCATGGAATTACACCCGGCGTCGATCCAGAAGATCTACGATGGTTCTTCCAGTGTGTCCACAAATACTCTAGGAAGTAGTGAACACATAATCCCAGGCGATGGAAATAGACAGAAGTGTATATAAGCAATAGAGATACATTATTCGTTAGCTGCACGACTTTATTTTCACATCCAGAGTCAATACAGAGTGGCATGCGAGTATATCGAATGGTAAAAACATGTCAACATGTCAAATAATATAAGGTATGATGGATGGGTGAGGGGATGGGGGAAGTATGCAGAGGATTGATAGATGCGGTTGAGTTGAACACGAAAACCAGGATTAAAAGTGAAACTCAAGCTGCAGTATGCCAATAACAATGAGCGTCTGATCGCAGACAGCAGGACATCTAAGAGCACAAGCTCATGCAATGACATCTGCGGAACTAAAGCTACTCCGTCGGCGCCTTACACTTCGTAGTCCAGGACGGCCCGAAGTAGTCGCAGGGGTGATTACAGCCGAGGCATTTGCCTTCATCCAGGTATCCTTCTTATCTGTTGCGCCTACAACTTCAGACAAAGGCATTGTATGTGTTGGTGGTCGCTTCGAAGGAATCAAAGTTGGAAGGCGGGATGGGACAGGTGATGGCGGGGGATTGGGGCGACGAGTAGACACAGGACGAGGAGCCGCTTTTGCGTTCGTCATGGAAGCAGCCTGGAGTGCTTTCGCAGCGGAAGTTGTTCTAGTAGTAGCCAATCGTGGAATTTTATTCGGACCGTGTGCTGGCGGCTTTATAGGAGAGGCTGGCGTGGTTACCGCATTACCTGCCTTTCGAATCTGAGCAACACTAGCGGTGGATCGTGTCACACGAGTTGGACGCTGCTCTGATGCCGTTATACCCCGTGAAGGTGACTTTGAAGGTTTCACCTTAGTGCGCACGGGTGCGGCACCTAAAGCAGGTAGGGTATCATCGGATTCCTCATCATCTGAATCTTGTGCTAGCCGTTTGGACGCAGGGGTTTTGCGCGGTTGCCCGGGCGGTAAAATTTCATCAGCCTTCGCAGCTGCCGTCGCAACATGTCGACTTGGTGTCACAGGGTGTAAAGTAGGTGCAGTAGGTGTGGTTTGCATATCGACCTCCTCATCGGCTTCTGCAGGAGGGGTGGCAGGTGTGACGACAGTGGTAGAAGCAGCAGCGGCGCCAACTCCCTGTTGTTTTCTTGCCTCGTCCATCGCTCCCCACTTCACCCATTCCAGCTGCTTAAGATACATATATTGCTGCTGTGGTCCGACGACACTGCCTGGTCGAATAATGCGCATTAACGCGATGACCTCGCTTGCTGTGAAGCCATACTTCCAGATCAGATAAGCACCAATCAGAGTGCCCGTTCGACCGAGGCCGGCTTTGCACTGCCAATACACATGACTTTAAGGTGACCATATTCGAGAACCGATGTCAAGGCACTCACATGAACAGCCACAACACCTCCACTTTCGATAACACGTTCAGAAACGTCTATAAATGTCCGCACTATTTCATCCGTGGGATTGGTTCCATCATCGTAATACAGCTCCATGTGGTCAATGCCACGATCCAGAAAAGTAGTCCGATCATAAAGTTCGGTGTTCAGACGAATGACTAGTTTGACATTACTTTTGTCAAAATATTCCAGACAATTGATAAATGGCTGAGGCAATTTACGCTGTAGTGCGAGGTTGCTGGAGGTCGATGATGAAAGATTTGCATTTCCCGCTGCTGTCCGCGGACCTGACGTTTTAGGGTTCTCTTTCAGTTCTTTCTGTTGCTTCAGCCAATTTGGGTCGACTGGCGAGGCGAGAGCAATGAAGTGGGGTGTAAGCCAGTTCCAATCACCATTTTCGACCTTCTCATAGAATTCGTAATCCTCGACGCTGAACTCATTCATATCCAGCAAGCCATTTTGCATAGCTTTCCAGATACCCCAAAGGCAATCTTGAATACTGAGATTAAAATCTGAAGGGCCACGCCCTGCGTCTCGAAAAGGCATGAATTCCATTTCGGCAATCGGGTGAAAAGCCTCCCACGGGGCGCGACGTTGAACAATCATCTACATTCACAATATCAATAACGGAGATGGAATAGATTAATGGCAACGGTAAGCTCACAACATAGAGAGCCATGAGTAGGGCCGCGTTTGCCTTCCGACGTGGATCATTAGATGAATAGAGAACGAGGCGGTGAGATGCTAATTCTTTGTCCTGTAACACAAGCACACGTGAGTTGCATGAGGCGCAGACCGACTGAGAACGTACCTCTAGGAGTTCATGAATAAGAATACATGCCTTGTAAACCATGGCAAGATTGAGAGGACCCCAATCCTGGAAGAAAGAAAGATAAAGGAGCTGGTCGTCGATCGTGAAGTAGTAGTATGACGCCATGTCATCAGGTGACGCCGAAGGACCACCTCTTGGTCGCGCACGGACGCGTGGCGGAGTCGCAGACTCTCCTGCTAGATTTAGGGTTTGAGGTTGCGGAACGGGATGAGGGAATGTGGTGAAGTAGAGCCTACGGGGAAGTCCCAATGTCAGAACACTGCTTGAAGCTCTAGAAAATATAAAAACGCTACCTGTCGCCAAAGTGACATAGCGGCTCACACTTTGAAGCCATGAAAGAGCTGCAGAGAACACGAAAATCAATCTGAACGCGAGGAGACGAGTGTAGAACGAAAGAGGCGTGTTTGTGACTTTGGTTCGAAAAGGAAACCACGTGATGGTATTCGCTTGTTCCGATCGTCAATTAATTAACTGCCATCGAAGTGTATCATGGTGTTCTTGTACACCATTTGAAGTTTGACGAACGCCTAAAACCCTATAGTCTTTGAAGATGAAGACGGAAAGGGAAAATTCGAGCTGATCAAGGATGTGTGAATCTTCGGTTTTCTCCTCGACTTGCTTGCGCTTCTCGTGTAAATCATCCCCACCATCCTCGATAACGGCCAAAAGTCACTACATTCTGATGTTCAAGACTTGCAGAGAAATTCAGCCCTTGATACACTGTCATCACATGCTCCAGCCATAAACTACAACTGGTGTCCCACATCATTCACTATCTCCCATGTCAGTTTTATTAGGGTAAGATCCTCGGCGGCCGAAATGCATGGAAAGGTCTTCTTATGACACTATGAGCTTAGGCCGTCTCGGAGGACACGGCCTTAGACCCACCTTGAACTCTTAAAATCGTAGTTCATGTCGGAGTTAAACCCAATATTTCCATGCTCAACCTTCCTCTATTTGCCACTGCAGTCTCCGTTTTTTCATTCTATGTTTTGAGAAGGCTTTACAACGCCTGGGTGGATAGAAGGGTGGTGGGTTTGTCGCAAGACAGGCTTTTCTGATCACACATTCCGTTTCCCGCAGATAAGCAAGATCCCGACTATTGGAGAATCTGGGATTCTTTCTTCATACAGAGGAGCGTACCACTTCCTGCACAACTCCCGTGAAGTAATTGAGGAGGGATATGCAAAGGTTCGTGTAGAAGCCCTTCAAAGAATCAAAACTAGAAACGAACGTCTGCAGTATCGAGGTGCCGCCTTCAAATTTCCGAATGTATCCAAGTGGACAGTTGTCATCAGTGACCGCCAGCTGGTGGACGAGCTTCGTAGCGCTCCAGACAGTGTTGTCTCCTTCATTGAGGCTGCCTCCGATGTGTGTATCATATTGTTGCCTGGGTTGAGACTCGATGAAGAGGGGAATGCTTTTAGTCAATCCAAATGATCTACACGATGGGACCGGAAATTCACTTCGATCAATATCACGTCGACGTTGTCAAGTTTTCCCTCACCCGCAGTCTCGTCGAACGTTTTGCAGATGTACAAGATGAGATTGATTCTGCCTTTAAAGAATTAATACCAGTCACTGAAGGTGTGTTGGAAGTACACAGGTTTCTGCTGTACTCATCGTTGAATTTCAGAGTGGACCCCAGTCTTAGCACTTCCTACAATTATGAAGATCGTTAGCCGTTCCAGCAACCGGCTTTTTGTCGGTCTCCCGCTTTGCAAGTTTCACTGACGCAGTTTCCGATCTATGGGGTGATGATCATGGTTTCTCAGGTCGTAACAAAGATTACAGGGATTTGAATATCGAATTCACCGTTGATGTCACCAAGGCAGCAAGAACCATCAATCTATTCCCTGATTTTCTGAAGCCGTAAGTCTATTTGAGACTTAAGAAAACTAGCAAATCCCAAGGATCCTGAAAGACTTGCCGGTCGTTTGTTCACCAATGTCGAATCTCAAATCCAACGAGCGATGCGCCACCTGCGTCCGATCATTGAAGACCGACTAGAAAAGGATGATCAATATGGTAAAAACTGGACCGGACGACCTGTAAGCTGATTCTTCTCCCTTTTGAAATCGGTCTCTTACCCAACAGAATGATGCTTTATCCTGGCTGCTCAATCTGGCTGAGGGGAAACAAAGGACTGTCCGGGACCTCACTATGCGTATTTTGAGTCTCAATTTCGCGGCTATCCACACAACTTCAATGGTGAGATCAATTGATATATACGTTACCCATCTAACTACAAAGATCCACCTTGCCAGGCGTTCACTCAGGTCCTATTTGATTTGGCGGCTGACCCATCGTTCGTTCCGGATTTGCGAAAAGAAGTGGAAACGGTTATGGTTGAAGAAGGATTCTCCAAAGTTTCGCTGCACAAGATGGTGAAGCTTGACAGCTTCATCAAAGAATCTCAGAGACTTGGGGGAAATGGCGCTGGTGTGTAAAAACTTCAGTTAACGTGTCATATTATCAATTTCATTTTATAGTGACGATGACACGGAAAGTCCTCAAGGACTTCACTTTCTCCGATGGGACCACCGTACCAAAAGGAAACACCATCGCTGTCGCCAATTATTCTTTGCACCACGACAAGGTAAATGACCTTTCTCCGAAAAACTCGGGAAAGATGTTGAAATAAGACGGTTAGGAAAAGTACAGTGATCCTATGGTTTTTGATGGGTTCAGGTTTTCAAAAATGAGGGAACTTCAAGCCGAAGGGTTCAGCAAGCATCAAATGGCCGCTCTCAACCAGGAGTATATCGTTTTTGGACACGGCAAACATGCGTGGTATTTATCAAATTCTATACGTGGATCCTTCTCGGCTGATAAAGTTTTTTCTAAGTCCCGGACGTTTCTTTGCTGTCAACGAATTGAAGGCATTGCTTGCTTATGTCCTGCTCAACTATGACGTATCTTTCGAGAATAATGGTCCTCGCCCTGTGGATCCATGGTTCGGCGTTAGTGTCGCGCCGGATCCCAGGGTGTCAGTCATGTTTAGGAGGCGGCGCATTTGATCCTTTGACGGCGGCAGAATCCATGTGTCGATGGAACAGGGTGGATGTAGGTGACTATGTACCTTGTAAAATAGTTCA
This sequence comes from Termitomyces sp. T108, assembly GCA_017657275.1. NCBI lineage: Eukaryota > Fungi > Basidiomycota > Agaricomycetes > Agaricales > Lyophyllaceae > Termitomyces > Termitomyces sp. T108. Next base: position 16,826 of record JAGGAU010008302.1, read on the forward strand.
GAAGAATTTTTTTGAGCTTCAAGCCCCATGATGGGATTTTGTGCGCAAATCACGCTTTTCGTGCCTGTGGACTTCGATATAATCCATCAAGCACCATTGACGCGGCGTTGTTTGTCCTTGTTGCTTCACGCGTTCCTAACTTTGCGCGACCGCCATCATCACCAGGATCTCCTACAAGCCCTCTTGTGCGAGTCGCAGGACCGAGACCACCGCCACAGTCACGAAGGAAAGATAGGTAACATTTGTACATATAGTCATGCCAGAAACACAGATTTTCAAGGTCAATCTTTCACGTTTGAACCGCCTTGTAAGCTGTCGATCTCATTTGTAACTAGGCCACATACAGTGGAATCCCAGTATACGAGATGTGCGTGTACGTTGACACGACTTAACGCGCGCGCTTACCACGTTACACGCTCAGGATGTGCAAGGGTGTCGCAGTAATGCGCCGGCGCGCTGACTCGTGGCTTAATGCTACGCAGATTCTCAAGGTTGCTGGCTTCGACAAACCTCAGCGTACCCGTGTTTTGGAACGTGAAGTCCAGAAAGGAGAACACGAGAAAGTTCAAGGAGGGTATGGCAAATATCAAGGTTGAACCATTCCTCCTGCTTTGACGCGTCAAGTCGTGGATGATAATTTCACAATTACAGGCACTTGGATTCCACTCGAACGCGGCCTCAGCTTGGCTAAGCAATATAGCTGCGAGAGTCTTCTTCGTCCTATCATTGATTTTCAACCAGCTGCTAAAAGCCCTCCATTGGCTCCGAAGCACCTAGTAGCCACTACCGCCCGGCCAACGCGCCGGCCACCTACTGCTGAATCATCCTCTAGTGTTTCTATGATACATACACGCTCATCCCGCCGGGGAGCACCTGGAGGAGCAGATGATGATTCCGACCATGAGACGTTGTCAGCCCGTGGGTCAGAGGATGGGTCCATGACCCCCTCACCTTCTGAAGCATCTTCTAGTTCGCGAACACCGTCCCCCATCCACAGCCCCGCTCCATCTTATGTCTCTGTCGCACATGGAGATGACCGCCACGCCGCCACGTCGAAAAGTCGCCGGAACAAGTATCGTCGCACTGCCGACCATTATGATAATGATTCCGATGGAGAACAAAACGGCATAGGTGACGCTCGGTCGTATGGTGATCAAATTTTGGAATATTTTATCTCTGATACTACTCAAATTCCACCTGTCCTGATCTCTCCGCCATCCGACTTTGATCCAAATATGGCTATTGATGACGATGGTCATACCGCTCTGCACTGGGCCTGTGCAATGGGTCGCATTCGTATTGTGAAGCTATTACTCACGGCAGGAGCTGACATATTTAAGGTCAATAAGGCTGGGCAGACACCCTTGATGCGCAGCGTCATGTTTGCTAACAATTATGATGTGCGCAAGTTTCCGGAGTTATACGAACTCCTCCACCGTTCGACACTCAATATCGACAATTACAATCGGACCCTTTTCCATCATATTATAGATGTCGCGATGTCCAAGGGCAAATCACACGCTGCGCGTTATTACATGGAGACTGTTCTTACTCGACTCGCTGATTATCCAAAGGAGCTCGCCGACGTCATCAACTTCCAGGATGAAGATGGTGAAACTGCTTTGACGATGGCTGCTAGATGTCGGAGCAAGCGATTAGTGAAACTGCTCATTGATCATGGTGCAGATCCTAAACTTGTCAATAATGATGGGAAAAGCACCGAAGACTATATCATAGAAGATGAACGTTTTCGATCATCGCCAGTCCCTCCCTCTCGTGTAAACTCCATGTCATTTCGAAACGCCCAAGTTGCGTATCCTCCACCCAATTCTGGCTCCAACTATTCCTTTGCTCCTTCTAATGGTGACCGGCCACCTCTCCACCATTCAGTGGCTGCACAGAGGGCGAGCACAAGATGTATCAATGATATGACCTGTATGTTGGACAGTCTAGCAGCCGCGTTCGACCAGGAGTTGAAGGACAAGGAACGCGATATGACACAGGCCCATGCGCTTTTGGGTAACATTCAAGGAGAGATTCTTGACAATCAACGTGCAGTGTCATCGCTCAAAAGCCAGGCCGAGGGATTGGCCCAAGCAAAAGAGACTCTGCGGAATCTAGAGAATGAGCTCCACGCTAAAATGGGACGACGGTACCGGCTAGGTTGGGAAAAATGGCTCAAAGATGAAGAACTCCGGGAAGTTGCCATCCGGGAGGCGGGGGATGGCGAACTCAGCGTTACAGCCGCAATTGCATCATACAGGATTGAGGATGGCATAGGCACTGAGGCAGGTTCCGATCGAGAAAAAATTCAAGGCAAGAGGAAGGCAGATTTCCAGATGGAAGACATTTCTGACCTCATCGCTCTGCATGCGGATGTGCCAACTGATCCTGACAAGCTACATCAAGCTTGTGAAGCGCTGCGGGAAGACCTGGTGCAAATTCGCAAACGGAGAAAATCAACTTTTGAAGAACTTGTTTCGTTCCAGGCAGAGGCTGGGACCAGTGGACGAATGTCGGAATACAGAAGATTGATCGGTGCCGGTTGTGGGGGAGTCCCTCCCTCAGAGGTCGATCAAGTTCTCGATATGCTGCTCGAGGTAAGCTATGATTCAATCTGCCGTGGTCAAAGGAGTTGAATGTTTCCTTAAGAATCTGGAATCTGAAGAATCCAGTTCTTTATCAGTAGCCTGGAGTGGTTCGAAAAGTCAGCCTCTTGCATGATGTGACATGAAGTTATTTGTGTGATAGATACTGCGTTCTTATGTTTTCGTTTTTCTGTAAAGAAAGTGTATACTAAACCATCCGGGGATAAGATCCTGAGACTGGAGCGAATCCAATGTAACAACTCTGAACGTGATACATCGGTGTGCCGTGGACGGCGTTTCAAGAAGTTGGACTCTAGTGAGGCTGGCATCAGCATTGAATGAACGAACTCTGTTTTTGCCGCCGGCAAGCCACAATGAGGCGGGGGTAAAGTAGTCCTACTACTCTACGTCGGATGTTTTGAATGTTATACTTTGGCCTGTAGCATGTAAGTTGTATCTCTGTGGAGTAGAGCTTTTCTCGCAGAGTTTATATGCGTGATGTATCGTAACCTATGTACGTGCCAACTTTATGACGCGTTGGAGCACGTGATCACCAAATTTTGTTCTTTTCAGTCACTTTGCGAAAGTTGAAAAGTACGGCTCTCCGTCGACTGAAAGTTCACAATGCCTCCGGCTGCAGGTTCCTTTACGCGAAGACAGCTGATCAATGCAACTACTAGTCAGCCTTGGACCAAGAATTTCCGGCACTTGCTCCCCATTCCAAAAAAGTTTATGAAACGTTTCAGTATTCGCGATGCTGGTATCAAGTCTGTGCGACCAAGGGATCGGATTAAGTATTGGAATATCGTTCCCGGGGACCAGATTCGTCTCCTTGGGGACAAGAAAAATACTTTGCATGAAGTGTTGAGTATCAATCGATTCAGTAACCGGGTATTCGTCAAAGGGCAGGCCAACGTAAGTACGTGCATGGCAATACATTGCAAACTACTGACATCTTTGGTTCAAGGCTAGCGCAGAAAATCCTGACAAATCTCCTCCGAGCAAGAATTATCATTACTCGCGGTGTCAGCTATTCCTTGGTAATTATGAATTACCTCCGACCAGCAAGTCAACCGAACCGCAGGTTGTACCGTGAGCGGTTCATTCTCCTTGCCGCTTCGCTTTTTCATCTAAAATCAATGTAGAGTTTTCGCAAAACGTCTGGGCACATCGTCTCCGTTCTGGAACCGATTCTTCGGCAGATACGATTGGCAACGATTCGCCACGAAAACTGTGCCTACAATACCTCATCTCGAAGGCACAAGAACACCGATTCCTTGGCCCAAGCCAGAACCACGGACCAAACCTGAACGTGAGCATGTCTAATGTTTACTAGCGCATACTTCATTGTGATATCCACCGCACTCGTTACCAGCTACGTCTTATGACACCACCAAGGAAGAAGTTATGAAGGTTACCTACAAACCTCCTGCATTTCATCCTCTGGCTAAAGGACTCATTCCTCGACCACCTCCGGAAGCTCAATACCTTCGGACCTTGTACAACCCTCATGTTCCCAACGTTCTCGGGGATTCGCCACCTATTGAAGTATACCTTTTCAGAGAGCTTGCGAATCCCCATTCCCGTGCGAAGAAACATGCTCGTTGGTTGCAATGGCAGATGGAGAAGAAGGCGCGATATGAGAACTTGTTAAAGGAAGAGCTTGCAAATCTCAATGGACGCAGCCCGAGGGAAGCCAAGGCTGAGGCTGCATTCAAATGGCGCCAACAGCTTGAAGAAGAGGAGGAGGCTCTGCGTAAACAAAGATGGAAGAAGATCAACGACGAGGCGGCCCTGGCCAAACGGTCGAGGAGGCGTGAGAGGAAAGAGGCTAAACAACGACAGCGCCTTACTGCTTTGTCTCTTAAAGACGAGCCAAACCAGTTCATACCCAAGGACATGCGGCCATAGATACTTTTACATCAAACGGGGTCCTCAATTTGTCTTCTGGTTTGTGTAAATCTTAGTGGGAAATCGCCAAACTGACTTCGTGAACTTCTGTGAATTGGTACCCTCAAATTCTCACTTCCTCTCACTTCGACAAGACAACTTCAGTGATTTATGTGATCTAATAAGATCGCCTTAGGCAGATAAAACTAGATGGACGAAGTCTCATGCGTATGCGTATTGCAGAGAGCTCATGCAATATAGCTCTAATAAAATGATCTTTTAAAGAAGAACTGAAAACAGGACTATACCTTTAAGTTCGAGTGTAATATCATGGTTCGTTATCAGCACAATTTCGTGTCGTCCGGCCAATATTGGTTAATGCTCACAAGAAAGACTGGACAATTCACTGCTACCTTCTTCACACCTATTTAATTGATATTTTTCTATGTATTTGTTAAGACGCACCACATCGACAATTGGTGTTATGGGTATTACCAAACCTATTACAAGATGATCTAAAATACGAAGTACAAGATAACATGATAGTAGATATAGTATCCTAGAGGGAAAATGATTGTCATAATCATGTGTTCAGCCGAAACGCGTTGTGCGAGTGTCTGCTGCCATCTTGAGGATGACACTGTTCTCCGCTTTGACTTGCCGTCTAGACTCCGACTTGGCTGGAACAATAGGCAAGCCTTCTCCAGAGCCATTGCGCACGGGTCTGCCGGATTTGGCTTGGTGCCCTGTTACAGCTGCACCAACGACGTTACGGCCGGTTGTCCCATAATGGTCAGATCGTTCCTCAACCTTTGCCCACTTGATACTCCGTTCCGTCATGTCAGTCTTGGGTAGGGATCTCGCCAAAGGCTATGAATACAAGATAATCAGCTAAAATTTTGACAACAAGAGGCAAAGAAAAACCTCAAACCCAACATCGAATTCAGTTTGCTCTGGAACTTTGCGATGTGTCGAAGAATGCTTCTTTGCTTTCGAAACAACTGATTTGACGCGAACATTATTGTTATCATCTGACTCGTCATCGTCCATCCAGGATATGTCATTGGGATCTAGAGTCTCATCCTCTTCCTTTTTGGGCGTCAATCAGCATGTTTAGATCCTCACATGTAGACATACCTCAATTCGAGCTTTCCGTGCAGTTTCTCTTGCAAGCTTGGTAAATTCCGTAGTTGTTAGGACTTCAAGTGGTCTCTTTGCCCCATCCACGGGTCCCTCGTCCGCATCTTGCGTAGTATTTCCCATGACGATATCTAACGGCTGAGATTCCTTGAGATATGCAAAGTCTGCATCATCGGTCAGCAGATTTTGTTGATAGACATTGAAGAAAGATCTGGTCTCTTCATGTTCGCCTGCAAATTTGTAGTGGCCAGTCAGCAGAACTAGAATCCGACGAAAATTCAACTTACCAAGTTCTTTAATATTGGACCGATCAATTCTCTGTTTCTTGTGCATTTGACGACGAATTCGTCTGTGGTGCTCATCCTCGTCACTTTCATCGTCGCTATCTTCCAGACCAAGTCCTCGATTTTTCCGTTTCTTGCGTAACTCTCCAAGGACAGCAGATTCGTGCAGCTTGTGAAGGGCTTCATCATCTTCTTTTTCGTGTTCTCTGTCAGACGATCAGTTTCCCCCGAGGAACAGGCACAGAGAAAACCTACTGGAATTTCTCCATCACCAGATCCGCAGCCAGTACTTTTTCGTCAATTTCTGTATCATCCAGTAGTGTCTCTAGCGTCTGATCCAAGTCTTCTTCATTTTCTTCATCATCTTGATCTTTCAATCTTGGCCCAAATCCAAAAATCTCATCATCATCAGATTCTTGAGCTTCCTGCTCAACAAATTCTGACTTGTCCAACAGATTTCGTTGGAATTTGGGGACTTGTGCCTTAAAGCCACGTTTAAGGATATCAAATGCGTTGACGGAACGCTTTGTAGTCGGGCTCGGGGAAGGGCTGGATTGAAAGCTTCCAAGCAAAGGAGAAGGCAGCTCTTTTGCTCGTTTATGCAGACGGCCTAATGGAGCAGGAATCTCAAGATCGACCTCATCAGAGAGAGTGATAGTACGGAGTGGTCGACGTGAAGTCAGCTGAGGTTGCGATTGTCTCAGCACTTGAACTGGTGTCGGCGAAGGACGCCGATAAATTTCTGGGGTTGACACATTTGGCCTGGTTTGTGTAAGGAAACTATTCGTAAGAGTTAGAATTGATAAACTAAAGAAGCTGAAGGGAACTAGCCCATGGTCATTAACATATAGCTCAGGCTCTTGTTGAATTTTCTTGTTTGCAGCCTCCAACACGTACGCCTGCTCTTTCTCAAATATTTGATCCGCCTTACGGAGGAACGTTCCACCAACTTCAAAAGCGGGCTGCAGGGTGATATCTTGAGTCAAATCAAGGGCATCAACTCTGGCGAGTCTATCACGGGGGAAGGCCTGACGACATCATTGTTTAATTAGTTGTGTATGTATGTTTCTTCTTGGAACGGAGAATATTACCTTGTCTACAGATCCTGTCGATTGCTCTATTGTCATTTCCGCCTTTTGTTTCTCTGTACCAGAATCAAAAAAGTCCGAGAAACCGGACGATAAAGGGGCTGAAACAATATCAGCTGATGGCTCGTCGAGAAACTGCGAGAATGCAAGAGGTATAGGTTCGGTGCCAACGAAGGGAGGGAGATCCAGAGGTGCGGAGGAAGGCTGAGCGGCAGTAGGCGAAGCTAGTTTCAGTCTGGCTTCGAAAGACTGAGGCAACCTGGATGGCCTAGAGGGGGAAGCAAAAGGGTCTTCATCAATCACCTCATTCAGGGTGATGTTCTCATCGTCGGCAGGATGAATCGGAGACATCGACAATCGCCTTGCTTGGCCACTTCCCAGGCCAAACAGAGGACTTTTCCTCGCTCCTAAAGGAACCTTCTCATCAAGAGGCACATGTCGAACTACGGCCTTGTTTTCTTTGTCTTCCCCCCGGTCGAACATGCGCGATGTTTCATTCTCTTTGTCTTCTTCATTTTCTGTTCGATCCTCCAGGGAAGAAAATGAGCCCCTATGTTCCAGATTCGATTGGCTGATTCCGTGTTCCTTGAAAACACTGTTTTGAAGACGAGGGACTGAGTTTGAACGAGAAGAAACATCTTCGTCGTCAGATTCGATAAACGTCTTGAGGACGGAGCGACGGGTCCTCAAGGGCAACCTGATATTTGGTTCTTCCTCTTCTTCCGAATTATTATAGCCATGATCGTTTACCATATTGGTAGTGTCTTCTTCCTCTTCTGTATCTTCATTCTCATATTCACTTCCGTGGGTAGGAGAGGGACTAGCAGACCCTCGTAGACACATACTTGACTCCGGAGACCAATCATCGTCACTGCCATCGTTGTCTTCTTCCATGCCCATTCCTGCTGCTGTCCCGCCAGGCAGAATAAGGCCCTTCTCATCATGCAGCTTGCTCACACCTTGTACAGAAGTGGCGTCATCCTGGTTTTTTACTCGACCTCCCCGCTGAACCCATTCTTCCTCCTTCGCCCGGATGATATCTCGGCGCTCAACATCCGCTCTTGAACGTACAATCCGGGCCAATAAGTCCGGTGTCATCTGAGGGTCTCCTTTCTTTTGTTGGCGCGCCCCCGCTCGTTGGAGTAGCTCGAGATCATGTATGTTCAAAGGCTTTTCTTTTGCTTTCCGTCTCGTCAGGCCAATTCCACCCAGGTTTAGTTGCATTTTGTGACCCTCAGAGACCTGCTTTTTCCTGCCGGATCTACGATCTGCTTCTTCCTCCTTGATCATCATCTGCATATCGGCTGCTTGCACAATTTGAAGTTCGTCGTCATCGGAATCAAAAGGTCCAGCATTTGCCTGCATCTCCAGAGCACGCTGTTTGATTGCAAGTAGCTTTTGCTGACGATCGAGGCTTTTTTGTGCTTCTTCATTTTTCTCAACCAAAGCATCAACCTCAGGGAAGTCTTCATCCGAGTTATTTTCCAAGTCGGGAAGTGAACGCATAGCTGTAAGTGGGCTATTCTGAGCACGTTTGAGTGACGGCTTGAGCGGCGACTCATCACTTTGACGAAGAATTGGAGGTGAAGGAGAAATATGTGGAATCACAGGAGAAAAATGACACTCAGAAGAGAAGTCTGCGATAGGGTCTACCTCGATCTCGGGCCGTTTGGGAACGATCCTATTCGACAAATTGGAGGATCAGCTAACGTAAACACATAAAGAACACTCCATACGCTTCAAATAACCCTTGGATTGTATATTTGGATTTCACTGCCTCTGCCCGCGGGATAGACACCTGCTGATCTGCGGCAATGCGAAGGCGGGTACGTGCCGTTTCTTTAAGTTCTTTCTTGGTGGGCGCCTGTGGTCCTCACAGTATCAGCACAATGCGAGGCCATGCGGGGGATCAAAGCATACCTTGATTTTTTTTCGCTTACCTCCTTGGTGTTCAGAAGCCTTCTGCCTTTCGAACGATCTCGTGACAACAGGCTCTTCAGAGAAGCAAAGAGGGGCAACGTCTGGACGGCTGGAAGCTTTCCCTTTCCCCTTTCCCTTATTATCTTGTCCCAGCAACGCAGGCATATCGTCATCAGATGTGGGCGGAGTAGGAGATGAACGTGATTTTGGTGTAGTCAATGGGTGCGGGTGGGAAGGGGTAGTCGGCGAAGATTCTTTACTCTTTCTGGCTTCAGAATCTGAGTCGTGTATTATTGGTTTTTTCCGTCGCCCTCGATTCGTGACATGGGGGGAGGGAGTGCGACCAAACGAGCTATGCGCCGCAGGCGGTGAACTTGGCAAAGTGCTTAAAGAGCCAACCAAAACCGTCTCAGTCAGAGTATCATTGTCGTTTTCGACAGAAAAAGTTGTTAAACGGGCGGAATCAGGGCTGTCATGCCTTCGAGGGGATAAAACAAGAGTGTCGCCTTCTTCGCGTGGTTTCGACGCGCTTTTCATTTCAGAAACACCTGCCATATCGGTATCATTATCTTCCTCCAAATCCATATCCTTCAACTTTTTCTTCCACGAGAATTGGTACGCGGACGACGCGTCTTCACTATCAGCTTCTTCGTCGTCGTCATCATCAGCTTGGTTTGACGCTGAATATCCATGTGACGGATCGGAACTTGGCGGAACCTCTTCATCCACATCCGAAGGCCCAGTTCTGAAGATGCTAGTAATCGACGAGGAGCTTTTCGACAAACGCAGCAGATGAGGAGTATCAGCGTCTTCGCCAGAAGCCTCTCTGTTTGTAGAACGACCATACGTCCGTCGTGTACGTTTCACAGCGGACAGCATTGCTGTTGGGGAGGAGGAGATAGTTGAGTCTGGGACAATGGAGGAATCCATTTGTACCAGCGAGTCAATGAGGCAACAAGGAGTGAGTGTGACCAGGGATTAGTATCAGTCACCTTGTGACCAGACGCGTTTACGTCACATGATCACCATACTGATCCCTCAACTTGTACACACTCAAAAATCACTTCTCTTGACTTATAGCGGGGTGTACCCAGTAACGGAACCTAGAATTTCTTGTGTAAAGTAGTTAGGTTCACAAATTTACAAATTTACAAATTCCACCTTTGATTCATTTTACCCTAACGAGTTGTACTTATAATTATGAGGATACGTAGAGGGTTCTGAATTTCACAATCTACAATATCGATTGACCATACAACGTAATATTTGATCACAGACAACCGGTGGCTGTCTAGTTCAATGGAACCAAGGATTTTGATCAGATCAAGAATATCATGGAAGTTGAATAAGGGAGTACTAATGGAGTTTATTAAGCAATAGGTGAGCATGATGAATTTTATTCAGAGGGTCGCATAATTTTGCAATAGCAGAACCTGTTCATCTCGTGGAAAGCATGGGCTGCCAGACACCATATGAAACTTCCTCCAGATGGTGTAATTCAACGCGGTCCAAAGCAACGGGAATGCTGTTGGACTAGACAGTATCGGCCATGTCAGAATCATATTTGCGAGAACGATGACCACCGTTACTCACCTGCAAGTAATGGACACATGCCCGTGAAATGCGCCTTGCCACTGTTCGAAGGCTTACGCGCCCATCATATGTGTCCAATGGGATATCATAAGTCATTGGCTCGTATCCAACCCACTATCAGAAGACCTTACAACATTAGCAGGACGTCTCGGTTTGGGCTCGAATGCGTGCCTGAATCCTCAACAAGATCCTGCTATGGCTATCCGCATGGAAGTCGTACAAGCTGTAGTTATCGTTCCACAACAGTCGAATATAATGATCCTGCGCCTCTCTAAGGCTTATTCCTGTACTAAATGATCCCCTGCGTCGGAACTTAATCTTCAGTGAGCCCGGCAAATGGTATGTGTCCAGTGTGGGAGGCGGATGTGTCGTATAAGAAACAGTTGAATGATGACGATGACAAGGGGTCATAACCATAGACGAGTGAGGGACTATGGGACCAGATGGACATTGATACGAGTATGCTGAAATCGTTGAACAACCAATTTTTAGCAAGCAAATGATATGCAACTTACACGGACTAACCAAGCGATGTGTAACGGGTATTGGCAAAGTAGCTGCGGGTACAGTTGGCCCGTACACTTGGTAGGGTGGCTGAGGATACTAACGAGACTAACGACTCAGAAACAAAGCTTGTATGTGTTTCGTTGAACAAAAATCACCTCAGAGTATGAAAAGTCATCCGGATATGTGACATGCTGGTAGGACACAGGTGTCCCATAGCCGATAGACTGGTATTGAGGATGGGAGCGAGTGAAGTTGTCATAAGCAAGGTAAGCCATGTCAAGTTGTATGTATCAGTAGGGTACGAGGATAGCTGGAAAGATGGCCATGTGTGAGACTTCCTTTTATATATGCGAAGGTGACTACAGTGAGGTACTAGTAGGATTTTCACCGTGAGGAAACCATGAGGTCGCGGAATGTCTAGACCGTCAACGCAGTAATTTTTCATGTCACCCATCTAAAGATACCAAGAGGACATTGACGCTCCAGATAGTGCACTTTTCTAACCAGAAGAATATAATCAAGGAAGGACAAAACGAGACCAATACGTTCATCCAGGTCCGATATATTTTTCGACGATCTGCATTTTTGTTTTTAACTCTTCCGACTCCGCAGTCCCATAGACTTCGGAAATTAATTATGTTGGACCAGTGGCACCAGTGATCATGGATTCATTCTGCGCAGAACACGAAAACCTTTGAGACCTCTGGTCGGTTGAGCCCCTCTGGTCCAGGGGAAGAGATCACCAAGTATGTATGGCTAGGAACATTTGATAAGATTCCATTGGGTGATGGCGTAATTTGCGTATTCCCACGCGTTAACGTGGTGGTTTGTCTGGCGTTAACGTGGTGGTTTGTCTGAAATGAGTGCATAGAAGCATTAGGTTATACAACTCCGAGTTGTGTCTTTTCCACCTGTTACTGGCGCCACATATCACAAGAAGTTTCAATTGGTGACGAATTTTCGTTCGCCCTACAGCACATCACATACATCCTCATCGTCTCGAAAATGGAAAGAACCCAGTTACTTTCCTCGGCGCAGCACCTATGTAATGACTTCGCCAATAAGAAGGACCTCGATACCCTGATCTCACACTTTTCAACGACTCAGCAGGCCACCGCGTTTGAACACGGCGAACCTTCATTGGCCCCTTTTCTAGGCAGGCTTTTTATTGGACTTGACGGGGTACGGAGGTATTTCGAAACCATTGCGGCGTTGCTGTCATACGAGAACATGCGGTTCTTCGAGTTCGTGGTCGATGAACAAGCGCGCAAAGTTGCGACAAAGGCTAGTGCCCGATTCACGTGGCTAAGCACAGGCGAAAGTTGGGACGAAGTATTCGCTTACATGCTTTGCTTCGATGACGAGAATAAAGTTGTTAACTATGAGGTTTGGGCTGATTCTGGTGCCGCCTATCTAGCGAGAAAAGGCGTCCTGGACGAAACAAGGAGAGGTCGTCAGGAATAAGGAACTGCATCTCTATCATGCCTTCTATAATTTTACATATTTAGTACATGTCTATCCCCGTGTTTCGTTCAAGAACTGAATGGGTTACATTGACAAAAAGCTGCCCTCACTGCAAAGCTCGCCACGCTTCCGAGTGCAAGCCCGCCGACAAGCGAGAAACTTGCAACGGTGGCCGCAACATCGACATCCTCCTTCCTTCCTTCCAACCGTGGATTGTGGTCGAGTGATGGAGCGGCTATCATGCACAGGCTCGACACGTATCCATTGGAAAGACCAAACGCGAAGAGAATGAGCATAAAGAGGAAATCAGAGTTGATAATTGGAGTCGATGCGAATTCCGATGTTGAGCGCTGAACATTGCACATCAGGAAGATGGGGATGAATAGGGTTCGCGAAAAGGATAACTTGATTAGCCAGCCGGCAGACCAGATGAGTAGACTAGGTCTTGTACATATGTAACGGCCTATAAAATCACCAAGATTAAATACTAGGAAATGGACTGCGTTGAAAAGAAGGGGGTGTATAGCGGGGTTTGTAGATTGTACCGAGGTTGTGATTGGGGGGAATACAGCCTATTGACTATGATGAGCGCAGTGTATTAGAATGAAATTGGCACATACCAAAGTGACAATGAATACATAAGCAACAGCTATTTCAAAGCTAATGTTCGCCTTTGCGACTTGCATTATGCGATGCCATTCGGAAGAAAAGTTTTCCTGTCCAAAAGGTTCATCTTCTATGGTTCCGGTCTCCAAAATTACCTTGTGCTCCAAAGGCGCGACAAGAGCTTTGTAAGTGGCCTTTGATGTAAGGATGTTATGTGCGAAGGCACTCATAAGGAGAAAAAAGGTTGATAAAGCAAAAAAGACACGGGCAGAGTCTTTTTCCGCGTCCCCACTGGCAGCATTTGTTGTAATCTCTTCTGGCGAGGATTTCCAGACGAAGAGAGCAGAGCTCATGACCTGAACACCACTAACAGCAACCGCAACGGCAGCTTGACCTGACATCATGGATTGCATGGTCTGAGGGCCAAAGAGAGAGGCAACGGCAACGACAGAAGTTTGTAGGTATGATCCAAGTGCCGATTGAGCGGCTCCGATGAAAAGAGTGAGAGCCATGAAGACGCCAGCCGGAAGACGAACGTAGGTGCTCATAGTCAGAAGGAGGCAGAGGATTGATAACCACATGATACACTGTCGTATTTGACGAGAAGGAGAAGTCTATGTTATGAACTGTAAGATTGGCATCACCCATGAAAAGGAGACTTTTCACGTACTCGTTTCGACACAGCTGTAGCATGTGCCAGGAAGATAAAGTTGGCCGCCGTGAGGGTCACTGATAGATAAGAGCTGAATACCCCCTTCAGAGGAGAGCCGTTGAGTCGAGAAAGAAAATATGGCGTTGCTGTAATCATAACTACGGGTGTATCGCATAAAATGCATGATTCAGAAGATAGAGTAACAATACTATTGATGCAACGCACCATTCCATGGTAAAAGGACACAGCAACCCAAGATAAAGTGTATCCACCACACTTGCCAATCAACTGATACAGCTAGTGGATCTGAAGGACCGAATGAAAGCTCTGCCTCCATTGTTCCGTCAGCTTCAAGTTCAAATATGTCCGGAGGACTCTCGTGGTCATCTTCAGGCGCGAGAGCATGGGGTATCGCATGGTAAAATGCCTCTGGTGATCTAGAAGGAGACATGGTGAAAGCTGGGGAAGCCAACAGACGTTTTGTGACATTAATACTCTGCCTAGCACATTACATAATGGGTCAGACGTATGATCAGCTTACTGGTGTCACGAAATGTCCTGTTTGGAGCTGCCGTCGCGGGGCTCAGCTGTGTCTGGCAAGGCAACCAGGCTTCAGCCTTTGGTAGAGGATGCCTCGGAAGAGTCGGACCTGGGCGATCTAGACGACGAGGCATCGGAGGACTCCTCTGATGGTCCCGACGCCCCCACCGATGGTCGAGTCAGTTCCCACAGGAGATCCCCGCTCATGCTTTCGGACCAGACCCCTTATCTTCTGCCAAGACTGTCACCCTTTCCTAAGGCAGCTCTGGTAGACCTTCTTTGGACCTTTGGTTCAAACATTATGAGCCAGTCGGCTGATACACTTCCCCATGTGGCTGGCACTACTCCTTGGGCACCTCCATTGCCTTCAGCTGAGGATTTCTATTGGCCAGCCTTGTCTTTGGGTGTTTCTATTCCAAGGGTCCCTATAAGTAGCAGGTCAGGCATTATGCCTGTTCCACAGATGGAGCCTCTTCCAGCTCCTTGTGACTTTATGCCAGTGGTTCTGCCTTCTCACCAGGTTCCAGTCCCTGGTAGCTCTGCACCAGTGGTTCTGCCTTCTTGCTTGGATTTGTTACCAGAGGCAGGAGTTACTCTCCAGTTTCTGGGTGGATTTATGCCATTGTTTCCACCAGCTGTTCATAGCTTTATGCTGTTGTTTATACTAGCTGCTGAAGGCTTTATGCCTGGTGTGCCTCCCACTACTACAGTGCATTCTGCCCTCTTGGGAGGCAGTTTTTTTTTCTTGCTCATACAGGTGCTGCCTTTCATGAATTTTGTGGCATTTTCACACTCTTTTCTCAGTGTGCCACCTGTCTCCTCTGTGGAATTGGATCTAAATGTAATGACTATTCTCCTGTAAACTCAGCAGGTATTTAATACTGGCTGGTCCAATCAAATGCCCTGTGACCTCTTTATAAATGCAGCATGCCACTACACATTAACTGCTTTTAACTGCTATAGAGATTCTGCTTTATTTATAAACCCTTCTAGTGAATTGCATGTTTTCTCTACAAAGTTTGATCTCAGCTATAAATGCCATATTATGGCATATGAGTTTGTGCAAGCCACCAAGGCATTGGTCTGGGTCATTTGCCACTGTTTCAAAGCAGGTTTGGAAGGTTAAATTGTGGGCCTCACAGCTCAGACCATTGTGGCTTTGTTTAAGAGACATTACAATTGCATCCAGCATTGGCATGACTTTGGTGACTATTTTGTTGTCTACATATCTAGCATATGACATACACCTTTGCCATGCTTATTTGCAGATTGGAGGTGCCATTAGTGTGCATAATTGACACAAGTTGGTTTTTTTAAAAAAACTGCCAAACTACATGACTGACAGCATTTAGCATATGCTTATTCTGACCTCCTGTTTAGTGATGGTGGGTAGCATCAGCCTCCTTGTCCAGCTTCCCATTTGTCTGCTGATGAGCCCTGGGCTGGACTTAGGGCTGTAATAGTATATTATAGCAATTAAGAGGATGTATATGTACATGGGACCTTGCTACCTGCTAA
>JAGGAU010008302.1:36748-62019 GCA_017657275.1 Termitomyces sp. T108
CCCTCGCCGGAGTCCGTGGCATGGGTTTTCCAGGCTTGGGTTTGGTGGGGTCATCGGGGCTGTTCACGAGAACAAGGGCGTCCCAAAACGCTTACATATAGTACGTGCCTTGGCACTAGAACCGCCCTTGATGTGGGAGGACGGACGATTTTGGCCTTCGCGGTGTGCGGGCTTGAGACCTGTTCTGAGGGCCTCTGGAGCATTCTTGTTCTCTACTTGTTGTGCTTTGGTTTCTGAATCCACCGCTCTTTGCTTATCTGCTGTCGATGGCTCCGTGCTACGGGTGGGACTCGGAGTGGTTTACGTCCTTTCGCACCAATGGCCCGGGCCCCTGAAATGCAATGGTATGGTCTGTGATATTGATTCTTGGCTTTATAACTGCATCGCCATTGATGCGAAAGCTGCTATACAAGACACCATCTCTGTCTCGGTTGTCTCATTGCTTGACAAAATCCAAAAAGAAAAACTCGATGCCAGTCCAGCACTCGTTGAACTGAAACTTGACCTCTGGTGACCAATATTCCGGATGCTGCTAGTAAGTCCAAAATGTAAAAAGCCTTGGTGGGCCTCTCGTTTCCAGATCTTGAGAGGGGAGAACAACTGAAGAATGACGATAGAGAAAGACTCCAACCGACTAGACCTGTTTCGCAGTTTTTGGGGGTAAACGCAAATGTGGTGAGGAAGACGATGAATCTGGACATAACAAAAGATTAAGAAACAAGGCCTGCACAGAAGCGCCGTTGTCAAGTTTAGTTGGGCCCAGGAGATTCAAGCGAAGCTCTAAAAGATAGGTGTGAAAGAGCTCCATCAACCAGGGCCCTGAGATGTTTTCTGCTCTTTTGGAATGTGCATGTGACTGGTACAATACTGAGGATCAGAGGCAATACGCTGTAGTGGAAGTCCTTCTAGAATGTCTGGATCTTGTTCTTCATGTCGAGGAGATCACATGAACAGAAATCTTGCAGTATTTATTATGCCAGCTCTTATTCATGGATGTAAGAACAAAAACAGAAATACTATGAACCAGGCCATCCTGTATGGTGCACATGGGGTACTCGAGGCAATGAAACTCTACTCCCAAATTTGATACCTGTTTTCCGTGTATACTGATGGTTGACATGAATAAGCTTATGTTTCTTTCGGTCCTTGCTTATTCATAGAACCCATAGGATCGCAAATCAGCATCTACAGTAGTATATGGGATGGACAATATATCATTTCTTTTGAATCAAGTTTTATTACGCGCTCGGCGAATGACGCCATGGTGCGCGGTACTACTGAGGTATGTACTTATGGAGAAGCTACGAGAGTCATGGAATTCCACGCCCCCCCGCATACGCGGAGAATGAGCGAGCCGGCCTATCCCAGACCGTTTTAGGCCATGCTCCCCTGGTACACCCGTTTACAGAGGATGGCTCTTGAGCACCGAGGTGGAAGCTACAGGGTGCCAACTGCGCTGTGCAGAGGGCAGGGGTCGAGCCACGCGACGCCCGGATGGAGATAGGTAAGGTGAGGGTGGGGAAGGGGGTACATGCCGGTGCCGATATTAGAGGTAAAGTAGAGTAGAGTAGGGAGACGAAATAGATTGGTTTAGGCTCAGGTGAGCCTGCAACCTGGGGACAACATATTAGGGTTGAACCCCTCACCCGGAGCCCTGATCTAACAATAAATTCCAGGGAGACAAGGGAACGGAATGAGATGGTGTCCACTCTTGTTGTGTTAGTAGAAACGACTGCTCACATTCAAACACTGCATGTGAATCCAAGCCACAGACTCTTGGAATGATCATCGTTGACTATCCCCATTCTTATCATCATAGGTTGAGAATGGTAAAACAGTCAACTTCGTGTATGACCAATGGCTTCAAGAAAACAAGTTGATCTTCCCTGCCAGTGTCAATGATTCTGACACGAGAATGTATTTTCAAGTTTACAGTACTTGTCCACTGCGCATGACCATCTTGCCAAACTCAGATTGGCACAAGAGCACAAACATATATTTCCATCTCTACAGATTGGACTGCGATTGTAATGAATAAGCTAGATTACCCATCCCTTTTTGATCTTGAGGAAGAAGGGATGTCGAAAGAGGAGCGGGACAAGGTACAAAACCAGGTTCACAGCATAGTTCAGAAATTACATGAAGGAGGCTTTGTTCACGGTGACGTCCGAGATACCAATGTTCTTGTCAATCCTCCATCCCTTCATGTCATGATGCGATGGTCTTCTTGATTGACTTTGATCGGGCCGGCGCAATTGGAAGTGCTAGATATCCCGCTGATGTGAACTGTGGGACAGTGAAACGGCCAGAGGAGTTAAAGGTGAAGGGCTTATTCTGGTGGGACATGATCTTGAGATGGTGAGTTACCTGAAGTAGTCATTCCATTTTCCGTACCTATCAATCTCATGAGCCCAATCAAAAATAATAAGCTAAAGGATACATTTCAACATGTCGAGGTGTACAAATGACAATTTCTTTCCCATCAGGCTGCTAATCTGCTGATAGGATGCCACCCTGATGAAGGTTTATCTGAACAGTGCTCAGGTGTAAAGTAAAGAAAAGACACAAATGCAGGTGGGTTAATCTAACACTCTTTTTTCTTTAATATTGCCTATCCTTGGCTCAAGGTTCATGGCATGTCAGTCTACCTTGTTGAGTATGTCTATCATCTCACACTAACACCGTAAAATGCATGACTACCAATCAGACTTTTTATACCCCTACCTACAGAATCCTGAGTACAAAAACTTGCATGTTCCCTTTTGTAGGTGTGACATTGGCTTCTTTCAACTCGCCAGCATGGCTCTGAGGACACTAGCAACGATAAAGTTCTTCAGTGTCAGCCTGAGATGCTGAGATGAGTGAACAATAGCAACAATCAAAAGCTGAGCACAAGCAACAATTATAGGAACAGGAAGCTTGCTCAAACACGTGACTGGAACTGACAATGTACTCGTCAACATCATGAACGAAAGCTTTCAGCAGCTAACAACACAGCCCTCTCGGGGTTAGCTCAGATTAGGTAACGCTCCTCAAAAAAAAAAAAAAAAACATCATGAACGAAGTGGTTGGAGGAGAAGACGCATACCGACCAACCATACTTTGCATCAACATAGCTTGAACGGCCCGAAATGATATCAATATATCCGTCAACTACTCCATGATCAGCAAGACTACTTATGCCTTTATTGGCCTCTGGACAGCCTTGCCGAAGTCATAGCATAATTTTCCAGACTTTCTTTTCGGTCATCGGGCTGTCCACGAGAACGAAAAAATTGGGCAGTTTATAAATTCATCTCCAAACGTTGTAAGCACTCTCACACGCATTGCTTGGCACCCAGATTCATCTTGATGTGGACGGGTTCTGACCTTCGCGTACGCGTGCTTACAACTTATTTCAAGGGCCCTGGTCATTGTGACCATACGGACCGTCCGGAACATTCGTGCACTCGAATGTAGTAGCTTGGTCTTCATATACGGGTCTTGGTTTCTGAATCAGCAACTATGGCCCCTCTTCGCTACCTATTGTGGCTGGCTTCATATTTCGGGGTTGGACTAGGATTTGTCTACACCTTTCCCGACTGCGCCAATGGGCCCCTGAAATCTAATGCGGTATGTGATACCACTCAGGACCCCGCGACACGTGCAAAAGCCGTCATCGCATTGTTCACCGACGATGAGCTTATGGCGAACACTGTCAACCTCTCGCCTGGCGTATCCCGCCTCGGTCTTCCTAGCTATCAATGGTGGTCCGAAGCGTTGGTAAAACTAATTTAATCTGCGTGTGAAGTTACTTTTTTCTGACCTACTCTCTACCTATATCCAGCATGGAGTCGCTGGGAGCCCCGGCGTCACATTCGCCTCTTCTGGAAACTTCAGTTCAGCAACGTCTTTTCCTCAGCCCATTTCATTAGGTTCCGCCTTCGACGACCCACTTATCAAGGCAATTGCGGACGTGATCAGCACCGAAGCTCGTGCATTCAACAACTTTGGTAGAGCAGGTCTTGATTTCTTCACGCCGAATATCAACCCATTCAAGGATCCGCGTTGGGGTCGCGGCCAGGAGACTCCGGGCGAAGATCCTTTCCACATCTCCCAATATGTGCTAAACCTGATCGACGGCCTTCAAGGTGGTGTCGATCCTAAACCTTACTTTAAGATCGTTGCGGACTGCAAACACTATGCTGCTTATGATCTCGAGAATTGGGAAGGCAACGACCGTACCTCATTTGATGCGCTGGTCTCCCTCCAAGACCTAAGCGAATACTATCTGCCTTCTTTCCAAAGCTGCGTTAGGGACGCCAAAGTCGCCTCGATCATGTGCAGTTACAATTCTGTGAACGGGATCCCGTCGTGCGCGAATTCATACCTTCTACAGACAATCCTGCGAGACTTTTGGGGCTTTGATGATGACCGATGGGTGACATCTGACTGCGACGCCGTCGACAATATTTTTAGCACTCACCACTTTACTCCTACCTTTGCCGAGGCTGTGGCAGACGCCTTGAAAGCGGGCACGGACCTCGACTGCGGCAATGCATATGCAGACCACCTCCCTGACGCTCTAAATCAATCTTTGATCACTCGTGCTGATCTCGAAAAAGCTCTGGTTCGTCAGTATACCTCTCTCGTTCGGTCTGTGGCTTGCAATGCTTTGATATTTCCTCTGAACGCTGACTGTTTCTATTCTAGACTTGGTTATTTTGATTCATCCGATGTCCAACCGTTTCGGCAACTCGACTGGTCCGATGTCAACTTGCCAAACGCTCAACAACTCGCACATCAGGCAGCAGTCGAGGGCATCGTTTTGCTCAAAAACGACGGTACATTGCCTTTCAAATCTTCGATCCAAAAATTGGCTGTCATCGGTCCTTGGGCGAATGCGACTACGCAAATGCAAGGAAACTATCAAGGCGTCGCTCCGTTCCTCGTTAGCCCGTTCCAAGGAGCTGTCAATGCGGGTTATGAGGCCACGTCTGTGCTAGGGACCACGATATCAGGCACCTCAACAGCCGGATTCTCTGCTGCTGTAGCCGCTGCCCAATCTGCTGATGCGGTTATTTTTGCCGGAGGTATTGATAATTCGGTGGAGCGTGAAGGAGGAGATCGGACGAGCATTGCATGGCCTGGCGTACAGCTTGATCTAATTGCTGCACTGGAGGCCGTTGGAAAACCTCTTGTCGTTCTACAGTTCGGCGGTGGTCAAGTCGATGACTCCGCTTTGAAAAGCAATCAAACGGTTGGAACTTCCATTTATCACAAAACGCATTGCTCATCCATATTTGTAAGGTCAATGCCATACTCTGGGCAGGCTACCCAGGCCAGAGTGGTGGGACAGCAATTTTCGACATTTTAAGCGGAAAGGCTTCTCCTGCAGGCCGGCTCTCTACCACTCAATACCCCGCTGCATATACTGATCAAGTACCCATGACGGACATGTCGCTTCGTCCTAGCTCGACAAATCCCGGTCGGACTTACAAGTGGTACCAAGGAGTGCCCATCTTCGAGTTTGGGCATGGCCTTCACTATACCACATTTGACGTTCAATGGCAAAGTACTCCTCCCACAGAATATGATATAGCATCGCTTGTTACCGATGCCTCAAGTGGTGACCCTCTAGATCTTGCCTTATTCGATACGTTCAACATCACTGTTCAAAACACGGGTCAGGTTACGTCTGATTATGTAGCTCTTCTTTTCGTCAATGGAACGGCCGGCCCTGCTCCTCATCCAAACAAACAGCTTGTTGCCTACACTCGTCTCCACCAAATCACAAGTGGAAGCACCAGCAACACCTCTTTATCCGTCACACTGGGCTCAATCGCGCGCGCTGATTCGCAAGGCAACCTGTGGATCTACAATGGCTCATACCAGCTCAATGTTGACACCGGTCCTGTCCTTCTGACCCATCAATTCGAGCTGGTAGGTCAGCCAGCGCAGATCAGTCGCTGGCCTCAAGATGTGACTAGTACTGCTAATTAAAACGAGTTCCATGCGTTTCGATATTCATTGTGTATCGTAGTATGTACCTGAATGTATAACACCATATCTATAACACCTGACCGCAAATCAAGCATGAAAATTCCCCTGCAGATATAGACAAGAGTAATTTGGAAAGGTGTGTGGTTACGAGACCTTTGCACGCAGTTTTGCCTGTAGTTGAGACTTGGTTTGAATGGCTCTGGACCGTCTCGACAAGGTAGTCGTTACGATCGCGGCCCGCCGTCGTGTTGCTACCGGGAATCATCAATCACCACCAGCCATTGTGACAGTTGGCACCTTTGGTTGTCTGCAAGAAAAAAATGGATGAAATGATACTGTTGGCTCCGCAACCATGAAAGAATCACTCACAGTCTCCTGAGCATGTTACTAATGGGGGTTTCGACATTGCGTATCTGCTAATAAGGTTGCTTTCTATGGGCTAGTCCGTCAAGAACGTTTGAAGGGTACCCCTGTTAATTCTTCGCAAATGCCAGCGCATCATGGTCAACGACCAGTTTCATTCATTCATGCCCATAGCGTACAAGGACGTCTAGTTGTGATAAGCTTTTCATATGGTAATCGCAGCGACTTGTGGGAACAAGATGGACTTGGTTGCTTGCTTCAGTCCATACACGTATCGAAACTAACGCACTCTTGCCTCGCACTAGATTCCAACAGCGCTTCGTATCTTTAGCTTGACTCTATGATGGTTCTGTCCTTCGCGTCTACGTGCTTGTCATCCGATTTGGGGAACACTCGGTCACTCTGCACGAAAAATGAGTACCACTACTGAAGCCTTTAAAAGCGTGATATACAGAGCTTTACCTTTCCAAAGCCAATAGCTATGCCTCCTGTTCGCTATCTGTTGTGGTTGGCTCTCTACTTTAGGGCTGCACTAGGGCTTGTCTACTCTTTTCCAGATTGCGTCAATGGACCCTTGAACTCTAACGCGGTATGCGATCCTACCCAGGACCCCGCTACACGTGCAAAGGCCGTCATCTCACTGTTTACCGACGATGAGCTCATGGCGAACACTGTTAACCTTTCACCCGGTGTACCTCGCCTTGGTCTTCCTAACTATGAATGGTGGTCTGAAGCACTGGTAAGACCGGTCTTATTTGTATGAAGTTATTCTTACTTGAGACTCAGCATGGAGTCGCATCGAGCCCTGGCGTCACGTTCGCAGACTCTGGGAACTTCAGTTCAGCAACATCATTTCCTCAGCCCATTACCCTAGGTTCCACCTTCAACGACTTACTTGTCAAGGCTGTTGCGGAAGTCATCAGTACTGAAGCTCGTGCATTCAGCAATTTCGGTCGAGCAGGTCTTAATTACTTTACTCCAAACATTAACCCGTTTAAGGATCCACGATGGGGACGTGGTCAAGAAACACCCGGAGAAGATCCATACCATATTTCCCAATACGTGTTCAACCTCATTGATGGCCTCCAGGGTGGTATAGATCCTCAGCCCTACTTCAAGACTGTTGCGGACTGCAAACACCTTGTTGCGTATGACCTTGAAAATTGGGAAGGTATCGACCGTTTTACATTCGATGCGCAGGTATCCAATCAGGACCTGAGCGAGTTTTATCTACCGTCTTTCCAGAGTTGTGTCAGGGACGCCAAAGCCGGTTCAGTCATGTGCAGTTACAACTCTGTGAATGGTATCCCGTCATGTGCCAACTCGTACCTCCTCCAGACAATCCTGCGAGATTATTGGGGCTTCAATGATGACCGTTGGGTGACTGCCGACTGCGACGCTGTTGATAATATCTTCAGTACCCATCACTTTACTTCTACCTATGCCGAAGCTGTGGCAGAGGCGCTGAAGGCAGGCACAGATGTCGACTGTGGAACCACCTATGCCGAACACCTACCCGATGCTTTAAACCAGTCTTTGATCAATCGTACGGATCTAGAAAGGGCCCTGGTCCGTCAATATACCTCCCTTATTAGGTTCGAAGATTGTGTTACCTCCTACTCAACACCAGACAGTGACTCTTTTCTCCTTCAGGCTAGGTTATTTCGATTCTCCCGATGTTCAGCCATATCGACAACTTGATTGGTCAGACGTCAACTTACCATACGCTCAGCAGCTCGCGCATCAGGTAGCACTCCAGGGCATCGTATTGCTCAAAAATGATGGAATATTGCCTTTTAATAGCTCCATAGCAAAATTAGCAGTCATTGGTCCTTGGGCGAATGCGACTACGCAAATGCAAGGAAACTATCAAGGAATTGCTCCATTCCTTATAAGCCCATTGCAAGCAGCTATCGATGCAGGTTATGAAGCCACATTCGCGCTAGGGACCACAATTTCAGGTAGCTCGACGGCTGGTTTTGCTGCTGCCGTGGCGACTGCCCAATCTGCCGATGCTGTCATTTTTGCTGGAGGCATCGACAATACGGTGGAGTTTGAAGCACAAGATAGGACAAGCATTGCATGGCCTGGCGTACAGCTTGATCTAATTGCTGCACTGGAGGCCGTTGGAAAACCTCTTGTCGTTCTACAGTTCGGCGGTGGTCAAGTCGATGACTCCGCTTTGAAAAGCAATCAAACGGTTGGAACTTCCATTTATCACAAAACGCATTGCTCATCCATATTTGTAAGGTCAATGCCATACTCTGGGCAGGCTACCCAGGCCAGAGTGGTGGGACAGCAATTTTCGACATTTTAAGCGGAAAGGCTTCTCCTGCAGGCCGGCTCTCTACCACTCAATACCCCGCTGCATATACTGATCAAGTACCCATGACGGACATGTCGCTTCGTCCTAGCTCGACAAATCCCGGTCGGACTTACAAGTGGTACCAAGGAGTGCCCATCTTCGAGTTTGGGCATGGCCTTCACTATACCACATTTGACGTTCAATGGCAAAGTACTCCTCCCACAGAATATGATATAGCATCGCTTGTTACCGATGCCTCAAGTGGTGACCCTCTAGATCTTGCCTTATTCGATACGTTCAACATTACTGTTCAAAACACGGGTCAGGTTACGTCTGATTATGTAGCTCTTCTTTTCGTCAATGGCACGGCCGGCCCCGCTCCCCAGCCCAACAAGCAACTCGTCGCCTATACTCGCCTTCATCAAATCGCAGGTGGAAACACTGGAAATGCTTCCTTGTCCGTTACACTGGGCTCGATCGCGCGTGCTGACACGGCAGGAGATTTATGGATTTACAATGGCTCGTATCAGTTGAACATCGACACTGGTCCTGTCCGCTTAACCCATCAATTCGAGCTGGTCGGACAGCCAGCCCGGATCAGTCAGTTGCCTCAAGATGGTAGATAATATTGCTTGAAAAGACAGTTCTGTAAGTTGGGACTTTCCTCATGTTATGTAGTTCAACATCCATGTATTCCACGAGTCTCTGGAACCAAATGTCACGGTATTTGCTTGAACACCTGGGGTTGATTTTGAAGTTATGACCGACTTATACATTTAAAGAACGAAAAAAAAGGATATGAAAACCCTTGTGACCCGATGAGGGCAGCTGGTTTTATAACACCGGTGCATTTCTTTCATTAGAAGCGTCGACCTCTCACCCGATCCATTGTACTGTCAGGGACGCTTGAAAGAGAATCGGCTCCTGGTTAGAATCTCATGGGACCTATAAAACAATGGATGGCGAAATTTTGAGAGTCTGGCCCAAACCTGGAGTCCTGAGCGAAGAGGACAGCAATCTCCCACAGATGACACCTCGAAAGGCGGACTTTGAGAGATAGTGAATGGAAAGAACAATGGTTAACTGTAACTGAGAATGGCACTACACATTGCAGGTACCGTCAAAACGTTGGTTGTTGAATTACAAAGACATTGTTCTGCATTATTATTCCGTTGTATACCATGTTGTGAGAGGCATGCTTCATAACGGATAGTTATCCATCTTTCTGAAGTCCTCGTTTGTTCCATTCCATCCTCGCTGATCTGTGTTCTGGTCCAGATAGTCCATGACAACATCCCACCATTCACCGCTATCCTTGCCCTTGTACCTGCCAACTTCATCCGACCATGCTCTCATTGAGCTTGCAAGCCGTCTCGCCACTCCAGGCTCTTGAACAAGTTTCTCTAGTGGAGTCAGATAAGTTCTAATACCGAACAAGATTGCGCCTGAGCGTGGGAGACGGCGAAGGGTCTGGCGCTCTGACCTCAGGCGTATATTTGCCGGTTTGACTGTTGGGCGCATGGGCTGTTCAGCGGGAAAGGAACCATGGAAATCATCTTCGGGCCCGTGGCTACTTATCGCCCAGGCAAGCTCGTCTGGGTCGATCTCCTCAATACTTTCGCGTGTTCTGTCTTTGATAACCTGGAAGAAATAGTTGTTACGTGTGACGGGTTTATCAACTGCAAGGCGCTGGAAAAATCGTTCCATGCTCAATTGTAGCTTTTCCTTGTCTAGGGATTGAAGAACGTCGAGCAACAACATTAGAAATTACATGACGAAAGACACGGAACACATACAGTATGGAACCTCGCCTGTATTGTGAATTTCATCCAGAGGCATGCCGATTTTATCCTGAAGGCGCCAGAAACCTGTTACACTCAAGTAACTATACATAGCGAGAAAATTTGCTGAACTTACCAGCGACGCATATTGCACCGGCCTGAAAGTAATACCTTCCGTCTTCACCTGTGATGAAGCTCAACCGATGCTCCTATACTATACACTCTGTGCTTACCTTCCAACATCAGAGCTAGATCGTCCTGTACCCTGGGACTCTCGTCTGGTCACTGCAGCCATCAGAAATATAATTTGACATACATGAGTGCCGCGATTTCCAGTGCTCTCACAGCTGCATCCTTGCTATCATGAATATTGAGTGGAAGGTCATAGGACACTCCCAGAGGCCCGATTCGAACCGATTTAATTGGAGGTAGTCCGTGCCAGCCAGTTTGTGAAACAGCTTCTTTAGCAGGATAACGTGTTATTGAGAAAGTTTTCGGGAATCGTAGTGCCAAGTATTCCGAAAGCTCATGCACAGTTTCAATAGCTGAGGTACGCGTACATCAATGTATTGAATGCCTACTTGGCAGTATACACCTTACCAGCATCTACACCTGAGCCCACGACGCCCGGAGTTTCAGAGAGTACTCTGATAACACGGTCTCCACGTGTGCGTATACGATGATCTTTGATGCGATGGCATTGTTCGAACTCATTGTCGAGCTAAAGTACAGCTCATTAACATAGACGAGCCACCTCAAGAAGGTATGAAACGTACCTCAATCCATTCATTCCATAGCATTGACCTAATACCCATAGTGACGCTGTAACGAATCGTAGATTGAAAATTCAACACAGAACTGATACTGGAACCCACTGGTATTGCCCATGACGGAAGGGTCGGTACGGTATAGGTTTTAACTCTGTGGGCTCTTGAGGACTTGCCTTGACCGGAAGATATTGGAAGGTGACGGGCAGCCACTCTACAAAACAATGTGAGTTCGGGTTTTGACGTGTCTAAAGGACCTGTCTCACGTCCATACTTGCGTCCTTTTTTGTTCTCATTAGGTGTTGTTTCCGCGCACGAAGAGGCCCGGAAGACTGCAGTGAAAGTCCCCTTGAGCCTTGATGGCGCCTTGCTAAACACAAATGATAACGTCGCTAGAAGAAGCACAAGACACAGGCCAAGGTAAATATGGTGAAGTGAAACGGTGTATTGCGGGGCAGCGAATCTCTGATGGAGTCCAGACATTAAAATTCGTCACCCCCAAGTTCCGCCAGCACTTATAGTCGAAGGACGGAAACAAATCGCCCAGATAAGAAAGATCTCACACCAAGTGTCATTCAGGGTTCGCTCAGGGGTCGCTCAGGCGCTCATCTGTTCCAAGGGAAGATTTGCCGACATGCCATTGCATGTACCACTTCTTCTATGTCGATCTCCAACAAGTCAAGTGAATACCCAAAGAATTTCTTGTGGAAATTTTCCATCTTTTTTCGATTTTTCTGACCAGCATCAAAAGGACATGAAGTCCGAGAAGCTTCATCCTTGCGATGGGAAGTGACCACATGCACTATACGCTGTAGAGTTTATGCATGATTATGTGTGATATTCGCACAGACAAGGGATAAGATTGACATGTCTTTCGCGTCAGCTCGCGTCCATGGCGGCTGCCGCAATCAGATGCGAGTCGGAGCCTCACAAGTAGGTGTGTCGAACGCGGATTTGATAGATAGTGGATCCAAGGATAAGCAAGTTATGTTCACTCTGAGTTGTTAAAAAGATAACAGAGTAGAAATGCAAGGGGCTGTCAATGTCATGCGACAAGTATGTTGGACGTGTACCTTCGGAAAATTCCGGGAATTGCCGGCTGTTCCTCGACCTGGTTCTTCCTAACACACAAAACATTTTCCGCCTTTAGAGTGAGTCTTGGCACGTATCGCACATTTCCTTCTCTGCTGATACTCCACATAGCTTTGAGATGGCCACAAAAGCAACTGCCGCGGTGGTCGTGAGTATCACCTTTTCCGACGGAGTTGTTCTTAATTCTGCATAACAGGACTTTGCTCGCATCTACACTTCCCTTGGCCTCGGAAAAGGTTCGTCCTTCTTAGAAATCGCTTTATTTTTACAAAGTCGCGTTGTAGAGACCATTGCGTCCCTCCAGGCTTTCCGTAAGCGCAATACTGAGGCCCAGCGTCTCAACGCCCAATACGCTAGCCAACCTACCACCGTTGACTTTGCCCACTACCGCTCCATTCTTAAGAACAAGGCTATCGTTGACGAGGCCGAGAAAATTCTGAAGGAGTTCAAGCCTGTTTCCTACGATGTCGGTGCTCACCTAAAAGCCATCGAGACCTTCGAGACCAAGGCCGTTAGTCGTGTTTTCCGTTCGTGTTTCAGGCTTCCTCTGAATTCTATCTAGGTCGAGAAGGCCAAGGAGACGGAACAGAAGGTAGATGTTGAGCTCAAGGAACTTCAGGCAACCCTTGCCAACATCGAGGACGCCCGGCCCTTCGACCAGCTCACGGTTAGTACGGATGTCCTTCGACCGTTCCATATGCTAATAACTTCTTTGTAAGGTCGAGGAAGTTGGCAAGGCACATCCCCGTCTGATTGAGGTTGTCGAGACCATGGTGAAGAAGGGTAAATGGACGGTACCTGGTACGTATTATGGCTTTTTCAAGGTAGCTCCTGATCTCATCCCTTTGGTTCTGCAGGGTACAAGGAGAAATTCGGCGACCTCAATCTCATGTAATTTCATCCTTGTTGCTAGACAGATAGATTGCAAGGTACAGCGCAGTCAATTCTCTTCCCTCGAGTAGACATTTAAGTAAGAATGCCTCCGGTGAAAGATCAATAATCTCAGGAACTTTGCTCAAGGGGATTCTCGGCTTTTTTTCAGAATTTTCTCTCGTTTCACAATCACAAGAAACCATTTCTATGTCTGTTATTTGGATCAATAAGCTCCCAGACGAGGACTCCAAGGTGTCAGAGGTGCATTGATGACCGGAGCCCTGCTGGTTTCCACCTGAACAATGAATTGTAGGTCCAATGACTCTAACTTCCCGCCTCCCGGCCCAGCAGCCCAGAGAGACACTGCGAGAGTATTTTGGCCATTGTAATTCAAAATCCCCTGAGCTAGAGTGATGAACGGGGTGGGAAATCCTTAATTGTTGAATGACGGGCTCGTCACTTACGAACTGGGAATGATATCTGAGGCCCTATGTTGTTGACTGACAACGAGAATAATTGATTAGACATGTTCAACATATTGCCAGTTCAACGTACCATATTTGCCGAAATTGTATCCATTGACGTAGAACTGACGATAATGTCGATGACAAACACGAGCTGTCACAAAGGATTCTAACTCCGTACCTGACATCGCACATGAGGATTGATGGTAGATTTACCAACGACTAGGGCTAATGGATAGTCTACGCCTTCAGGAATGTTCAAGTCAAACGTTGTCCTGCCAACTCGCTGAGTTACAGTGAACCGAGCGCGAGTTAAAAATCATACCTGTAGAAGCTGACTCCAGCAGTGGAAATTCCAGTCATAGGCTTTCCAACCGCCCAACTGGCGTCGTCAAAGCCAGGAAGATGCCATCCTAAGGAAGATAAAGTCGACGATATGTTCTTTCTCAGTACGTACGCATTTCGTCCATTCGCTTACCTTGTCGTTCACCATAAAGCCCACCTTCGTTCAAACCGCCACGCGTCTCATCAGAAAACTACAAGCTGGTCAGACTGACAAGCTAAAACGATAAAGCTTCAGACACATGACATACACACTCCCCACCCAGATTTCCGGTCACTTTCCACACGCTCACGGTCGGAACACCCGTGCCGAAAAACGTGTAATTGAGAATGCCTCTCGGTGTCTTAAAACCATCGCCAGCCGCCCACCAATCCTCCTCCAAACCCATATGATCTTGAAGTATGGTTAACACATGTGGTGAACCTTCTGTTAAGAGTGATGGGAACGGGAATGTGCCGGTGTATTCTGAATATGCAGCGTCTCCTTCCCAAGAACCAATATAAGTCGAGTCAAGCCAGGTAGAGAATCCGAATGCCGATCCGCCTTGAACATGGACAGAAAACGCAGTCTCTGCTCCAGTCGCATTGAAGTGACCACGCCAGAGAATATTTCCGGTGTGGTACCCGTAGTCTCCAGCGAAGAGAACAACACGAGTTGTAGGTGGGGTCGGGTTGACGGTGGTGGTATGATTAGCCACGGTCCATTTAACGTCCGAATAATCAGCTTTGATTTCCGGGAGACTGTTTGCAGTTTTCTGAAGCAAATCATGAATGACCATGCAGGTATAAAACTTGAAACAGAACATACCCATATTAATGAAGGAAGTTTGGGAAGCTCAACTGTTGGGA
Source organism: Termitomyces sp. T108 (assembly GCA_017657275.1). Taxonomy (NCBI): domain Eukaryota; kingdom Fungi; phylum Basidiomycota; class Agaricomycetes; order Agaricales; family Lyophyllaceae; genus Termitomyces; species Termitomyces sp. T108. The sequence goes on from JAGGAU010008302.1 coordinate 51,567, forward strand.
GTTTGGCTGGACGCTTCGCGGTCCAAGTGCCCTGAGGGGTCTGTATTAATTCAAGGGCCTCCCCATTGAAAGTCACGTATTCAGAGGAAGCGGTGGGCGCGATAATCTCGAAGGTCGTTGTACCGTTTAGATCGCCTTTGATGGCGAGTGTACTATCCTTTACATCAACAGATCGAATCAAGTAACCTCCTTTGACAATGATAGTGTTTTCAGTGTCGTAGCTAGTAAAGTTATCCGAGGTGGGTGGGTGCAGAACCCAAAATTGGTAAGCATTTACACGGTCTACGCCGAGGGTGAACGTTGGATAGGTAAGAAAAAACAGTAACGTACCAAGAATATATAATAAAGTGGATCCAACTTGAACAACCATTTGTCCAGTCGTTATATACTGTATGACGAGACTCTCGTCTCCGAGGTTCATTTGTCTGATGGAGCCAGATCCAGAAAGCACTTCGGCAACTGGCGGTGCGCCGCTGAACGTGAAAGCGGTCTCGTGGAGCTCTCCAACGTTTCCGTAGACGAACAGGACATCCTTATCATCGATAGTGGCCCTGGCGAAATTCCAATGAGTACTACACATCATGACGACACAAGGCAGTAAATGCACCAAGTGAGAATTTCTGCACTGGAGTAAAGCACGTTCGTAGAACCAGCAACATAATCAACGACATGGATCTTGGAATCTCTTCCGTTCAAAGTCAAGAAGCCGCCGATTGTAGGGATAGTGAGGGTTCCGATGCTCGTGACAACACTGAGAGTATATGTTTGTGCGACGGTACTTGATGCATCGGTTTGCCTGAAACGTTGCTCGAGGCCTACTTTAAATCTAGTCCAATACTTATGGAGCTTACCTCACAATATAGAAACAGGTCTTCTTTCCAACGACATCCAAAACCTGTGTCGTTTTAAGAGCAGTGTTCCCGGTAAACGAGCCTTGCGTTGCATAGATATTCTGGGGTCGACTGGTCAAGTATGCAGGTGTAACGGCGAGGAAATTTGCTTGTAGCTTTATCTCGTAGTATTTCTCGCGAAGAGTTCTATCCTCCGCAATAGCTGAACCCTTTCAAACTGTGAAGTAAAATCTCATTGTCATCATCGCCAAATACTCACATAGTCATATGACGTATAGACACCTGCAATATCTAAGCAAGAGACAAGTTTAATAAAGCAGATAGGACAAACCTAGATGTCCAATACCTCCTACCACGAGTTAAAAGTCAGGTCTCCTCAAACATCGAGAGGATTCAGGCATACCCCAATTCGTACCACCGTAGATCATATAAATATTCAATATCGTCGTTGACAAAGCCAGTTGGTTCTTGTAAAACACTGCAAGGCTGTCAGAGATGAATCAAAAAAGAGGATTTGATCAACCTCGCTCAAACTCGGGACCAAGGAGCGCAGCGCAGCCCTCGTATCCAGCACCACCCCTGATTTACAGATTTTTAGACGTGCTATCACACGCAGAGACATATGACTTGCCAGGGGTCAAATGCACCACCTTGGAACTCCCAAACAGCATTTGGAGCCTCTGGGTTTATGTCCAAATGAGATCCCCAGAAGTATCTTGAATAAATGAGATTGAAGCTTCAGTATAATCATGCAAGATCGTACTCGGGGACAGCATCAGAAGCCCACGTATATGGGTTTGCACAATCAAAGCCATTTGGGTAGGAGTCATAACCTTGAAAAACGTCAGGGGAAAAGTGCACGATTTATGACCCTCGTACCATAAATATCAACGCTTGTGAAGTGACCCCCAGGCCAAGCATCATTAGTGGTAATAGGGACTGTAATGCCGGCGGCCCGCTTTCGAGACGTTGACCTTAGTTACCAGGGCGGCGTTCAAAACACACTCACAAATTGTTCAAGCAGTATCTCCTCATACTCGAAGTCTTCGGTGTACGGTGCTTGGAATCCGCTGTACTCGTTCTCAGCCTGAAAATCTATGAAATTCGAGTTGACAATTGGAAGTTTGGATTCGCACTTGAACCAGAATGATAGGACCTCCATTGGTGATTTGATTTTCAGCAATCTTAGCACCAACTGCTTTGATGTATCCAGTGATCGCTTGGACATATGTCGCATTTTGAGTTCTCCAGAGGTCACCAGTAGAAGTGCCCCATCCAGGGAATCCACCTCCTGAAACTTCTGCATTAATGTATGGTCTGAACGGGACAGCCGTCAGATATCAGGAGTGAAGATCAGTAGTAATCTAACCCAGGTCGCGCTATGAGATATATTCCGGCCTCTTTAGCAGCATCAAAGAATGGCTGGAGGTCCAAAAAGCCGTCGAAAGATACTTGTCCGCGTTTATATTCGTGTAAACCCCAGAAGCTGTAAAAAGATACGGTATTTAAACCCATAGCTCTGTAATGTACTATTGGCATGAAACTTCATATGACCAAGAAGTTAGATTCACTTGATCTTTTGGAATATATCCAGGTGCAGACTTTGAACCGGGTTTCTGTTTTGACGTCGGACAGTTACTCGTTATAGATTGCTATTTGACGAACCGGAATGGATGTACTTCACCACCAAAGATCATGACGCGTTTCCCGCCTATGAGAAGCGAGTACTCGTCCCAAGTTACCTTGAAAAATGTCAAAAATAGAAGGTCATAGATCCTATGTTTTCTCGGATACTGACAATATCTTGAAGGCCATTACTCAGGCCAGGAGGTAACTGGTTGGTTCGCAGATCGCGACGTGTCTTGGCCAGCGCAGAAGCTGCACAAAGTAACACCAGCGCTTTTGTGAGGAGCCTCATGATTTTCCGAATCTTGGGCGACTTTGCTGCACACAGAGATCACCTTGTATCGTTGTATAACATGTTATACAGCCACAAAAATACAGAATCCACGTGTAGCTTCGCGAAGGGTACATTTCGGTGATTCTCGGGCCAGTCTTTTTAGATGACGAATACTAATAGTGTGGACCAGAAAGGAAGCTACTCAAGTGGGAGACTTCAAGTTGGAGTGAAGAAGAAAGAACCAGGATAGTGGCAATATCCCGGTCCAAGAGAAGTGCTTCGGAAGGATAAGTATCGGCGAAATTTGGAGAGTACTGTAATGTTGATGCATACATGGCACTGTATCTATAGCCATAACCACGGGGCCGAATGACATGGACCGCTTGAATAACTTCGAGCTTCCAAGGCATACGAGAAGGTCGCGGGTCCGCTAAAGTTGTGATCCACAGCGAAGATGACCCTTTTTTTTCTACTTGTCTACTAATTGAAGTTTGATGCCCCGCCGAGGTGGAAGGTCAGCACGCTTGGTACTTCGATGAACAAGCACTCTACCAATTTATATCCGAAGAATAGTTCATTTGTGTTACTTGTTACTGAAAAAGCCTGTCTTGACAAATCAAAAATCCGACCTGCCTGGATCGAACAGGCGACCTCAAGATATATACATCCAATTACAGTCTCGCGCTCTACCAACTGAGCTAAGGTCGGACGATAGACCGTTTAGATAAAGAAATTATATAGCCTTCCCGCATATAACAAAAAGGCCCCTCAAATTTTCAATCAGCCCTCACCGCTGGCACCAGAAGATGTTTCCATTGGAAAAAGTGCACAAGAAACCTGTTATACCATTTCTAAAGTGCCAATTTCTGAAGGAAAAAGTCTTGAAACAAAGAGAAATGCCTTTTTCTGTGAGAAATTGGCACTTTGGAAATGGCATAACAGGTTTCTTTTACACTTTTTCCAATCGAAACATGTTCCAGTGCCAGCAGTGCCTTTTGCAATGCGTGATAACGATGTCGCCTGTATCCTAAACACCTATTCTGGTCTTTCCTATCAACCTCCTTCTGGCCAGTATACAGTCGCTGCATCCTTCTGCCTTCTTTCCGCTGCCACATCACCCAAAGTATTAAGCATCGCTACCGGCACGAAATGCCTACCTACCTCTCGATACCCGTCAAAAGGTGAAGCTCTCCTGGACAACCACGCTGAAATTCTCGCACGTCGTGGAGCCATTCGCTGGTTCCTTCTTGAAATCTTGCGCTCCTCGTCAGATTGTTCTGGAGCATACGAGTCACCCTGGATTGAACGCGGGCAGAAAGGGAGGTTCAAACTCAAGGAAGGTGTGCACATTTGTCTGTATATATCCACTCCTCCTTGTAAGATTGCGACCATCATCATAATTCCCAATCAAAATGTTCACTTTGCTTGTATACATGTTTTCCTAAGGTGGCGACGCGTCCATGCGCATCTTGGCAATGGGTCAGGATAGAGAGATGGCTGCCTTGAAAAGTTCATCTATTTTCGCTCCTCTTGGTGACAACGAAGCTTCAAGAGGCCGCGATAATTATGCCCGCCTAGGCGTGCTTCGAACGAAACCTGGGCGTGCAGATTCGCCTTCGACGATGTGTATGGCTTGCAGTGATAAAATTGCTTCATGGAGCGTCCTAGGATTTCAAGGTGCACTGGCGACGCGTTTCATTGAACCACTTTATCTTTTCTCGATTGTTATCGGCGAGGTTCCACTTGATATACGGGACATCGTCAGGGAAGACTGTGACCGCGCACTGTGGAAGAGAATTGGGTCTGCGGAGGGTGATTACCACTTGACTGTCACGGACAAAATGCGTCACTCAACACCCTTGCAGATTGGCCGCCTGGATACAGCATTCACGTCCCGACAATCGTGTTTACCGACCAGCCCTTTATTCACTCGCGCACCGTGATTGAAACGGTTCAGCCTTCTCGTGGATCTTGTAACGAAGGTATGGATTTTCTGCTTTTAGGTGGTACCACGAGCATCCAGTAGCCCTCGAAAAGCCCTTTCCTGGGTAGCAGATACCACTCCACACGAATTCCTGATCAATGGCCTTAAACGCGGTGTCTCCCCAAAACATCGCTTTCGAGAGAAATCAAGGTATGAGCACAATATAGATCTACGTCTAAACGTCATCATACCAATGATACATATTGCACTAGACCATCGACATCTAGAATAGCGATGCTCCATCTGTACAATCGGATACTGGAAGCCCAGGATCTTCCACCTCTCAAGTGAGTCGCTGTATTTGACATACGGACTGACTCTTTTTGTTGACTGTACAAAGTCCATCTTCAACATATCACGAGTTGAAAATGTCCATGACATCTTACCAAGCGGCAAAAGGAAAACTCATTGGTAAGGACGGCGCCTTCTCCGGTTGGGTTCGCAGTGGTGCAAAGTGGCAGAGTTTTGACCTCGGTCAACGCATGACAATCCCAGGACGCAGAGTGACTCCTGAAATGACAACGGACTAGGCTTGTACATGCGTCGACCATGTCACAGAGTTACTATTTTTTCACTCTGATGCTCAGTGAAAGGTCCTTGAAAAGGAGGTTCTTTGACACTGTAAGAAAACAAATTTGCAGATGTGGAGGTGCAATTAGTAAATATATAAATCTATGATGTTTTTCTATCCGGATAAACTTCCTCATACGCTTTGCTAACCTTCTCCCAGTCAAGCACAGTCCAAAATTCCTTCAGCCATGCCTCCTTACCCCAAACGCCATATCCTGCTGCCATCCATGCATGCTCATAAACTGACACGCAGAACAAAGGGTAGAGTGTCTCGCCCAGATGTAATGAGTCTGACGTGTTCTTGTTGGGCTTCGGCGGGGAAGACTTATCACTGGCATTGTAGACTGTGCGCTTTTTCATGGAGAAATCCTCGGCACGGGCACTAGAGGAAGAGAGGAAGCGGGGGTGAAGAGCGTAAGGAGATACGGGCGGTTGCTTTCCACCCGTAACACCAGAAACTGGCGATGACGGATAAGGAGAGGTGGGAGAAGTTGGTGAACCGGTTGGTGAGCGCAGAGGTCGTATGTCATCCTCAAAATCCTCATACACCTCTTCCTCACTAGCATTCGTCGTGTTGGCATCCCAACCGTCGTGCTGATAAGGGATAGTCGAATTTTGTTTCAAGAGAGTTGGCCCGCGAGCAGGCTTAGCATCATCTCTGTAGCCCATGTACAAGCGGGAACGGATGAGCAACGTGCCGGGACCAAAGGTGGGGATGATTCCGAGTCGACCACTGCGATCGGTGACGAACCACACCCAACCGCTAGTGAACATACCCATGACAGCGGAAGAAAAGGCGGATTTCAGCTGGACCAAGGTGCCGTATTGGTTGCGGATGTTCGTTGCCAAATGCTGCCTCATTTTATTCTGGTGATTTTTCGATTCACCTTCCGTTGGAGGAGGTCGCTAAGCAAAGATGTTGAGAATGCATGAAGGTTTTTGGAGTGATGTGAAGAGGTATACGTACCAGCTGGTCCAAGAAATAGTCGTTGTTTAGAGCAAGACTGGCATAGTTAAATGCTAGCGTTGCCTGTTCATGAGCTGCGGTGTTGATCACGGTCTGTACAATACTTTCCACTGCTTGCGGAGAACCTGTCGAGAAGGTAAGTTGGCAATTGAAAAGACAAGCTTGATTCACATACCACGAACTTCCTCATCCAAACGTTTCAACAGCCCTTCTTGATAGTCAACGGCAACCACTTTTAAGGCCTCCGGGGGCAGGAAATTACCAAGGCCACCTTCGATTGGGTACGGCAGAGGGCGTCGTGTGTGTATGCTTCGCGACGCTCTCGGACGTAGAATTGTCAAGGAGCACCTTGAAATACTTGAAGATGTTAACCGTAGGCTGAAGCTGTTCATTTTGTTGTCGGAAACACGAACAGCTGCCCAACCACCCAACACAAGGCGTCAACTTTTTTTTTCGGGGCGGATTTGCGGAAATTGGTTTGCGAGTATTTGGCAAAGGCTTCCCGGCCCCCACGCGTCGACCATTTCCACGTTGCACTTCGTGATATACTTGCTTGAAAATGGCTCCCAAGTCATCAACTCCAGCGTCAACAAATGTCGCTCAGACACTTTGGAAAGCATACAACGATGACACTCCTGATCGCTTAAAGTTTATCGACGCGTTTCTATTTTTCTTGATGTTGTCTGGCATTGCGCAGTTCCTTTACTGCGTTCTGGTAACTAACTATCCTTTCAACGCTTTTCTGGCTGGGTGAGCTGGCATACGATTTGCTGCACCCTTCATCAACGATGACGCACCTTAGCTTTGCTAGTACCGTTGGCCAATTTGTTCTTACCGCTTCAATGCGTTCGCAAGTCAATCCAGAGAATAAAAATGAGTTCAAAGATGTCTCTCCAGAAAGGTATGCAATTATATATACTCAAATAAATATAACATCTGTGTCAATCAAATGTACTAGAGCATTTGGAGATTTCGCGTTGGGCTCCATCGTACTGCATTTCTTCGTGTACAATTTCCTTGGGTAGTAGTGGCACCGACTTGTCTCATATACCACAGGCCAGTACTACAGAGTCCAGCACTATGTCCTTGTGAAGGGAAGCGAGGGTTGCGCAGTATTCGGAATATACTATGGCTATAGCTCTTCACCGTCTCCGTTCGAATGAGGACGACCGCTGCGCAATGTTCAGTCAACAAATAGATAAAGGCAAGCTATACACACCCCGCAGATAACGATTGCGAAGTCAAAGACGTATTCTCCTGCGTTATGTTAGAATGACGGTGCGCTGTACTCTTGGAGATCTAGATACCTAATTCCAGATAATTGCGAAGTAGTTCTGTACATTCATGAGCAGAGTGGGTGTATCAAAGAATATGTGTCCTTACGGCGAATATCTTTGTTGGGAATCTGTCCCAGCGCCGGCCTGATAAAGCAATATTCGAATTTGGAACAAAAGATCAAGAGGTAGAACGCACGTCAGAGTGGTCGTACGCCTGATTCCCGCCAGAAAAGCACTAATAAGGAGGGCATCAAAGCCGAGGTGAACTGGGCGCTGGTATTCATGAACTGCAGTGAGCAGTGAATGGGTAGAGCATGCCTAGCTTGCCAAACATAATGAACTAGAGACCAGTATCTGGAAGAATGAAAGCCGAGGAATGTGATCGTAGACCGCTAAATGGCCCTGGCAGCTTGTTTCAGGATTGGTTACGTAACGAGGTGTTGAGAGAATGAACAGTCGCCCACTGCTGGCTACCACGACCTCCTCACTGTCTGGCCATTTCCCAGTGGCAATTTGACAATGTCCAGGCCACCTTCACTACAATTGATGAACAAAGGCTACTTTTCCACTCCTCATACTACATTTGAACGGTTTATACGTGAAGAAGCTTCGGATTGGGCCAGTGCTTTTACCTTGCTTGGTACGATATTCGTTCTACCGCTTTCCAAGATGTGGCACTTCACACCCGTGTTTGTAGACACCATCGAGACATATTTTGATTCGCATGTCGATCTCCTCCAGCGGCGGTTACAAAAGCATAGTGATAGGCTAAAGTTGAAGGCGGAAGAAACGAAGTTCAAACTGAAAGATTTCTCTGGTGATGCTTTGGCAGAAAACTTCGACCGTGAAATCAAGAATTTCAGAGTCAAGGTATGTGCGTCCTTACTTTAGCATATTGTCAGTTGGCTTTGACGCGTAATTCTAAATGCTAGGTGTCTGCACGTATGGCGCAGCTAGCAGCGTCATGGCAGAGCGCCAAGGTTGTTCGAACGCGCGAAAAAGTATCCTTCTTCTTGGGTGTTATGACACTACTTTTCTCCGCCCTTATGTTTGGGATGGCACCCCAGTACGTCTTTTTTCATTTCAGCTCAAGACCTTGAAACTCAAACAGTCATAACGTCAAGATGGATACACATAATGTATACACTACAAGGATGCATTCTTCTTCCCCTTCGCTTCTATATCTATAAGAAGCGTGCATGGCACTACTTCCTTTTTGATCTATGCTACTATGTCACCATTCTCAACTTTATCTACATCTGGTTCCTCCCGTCAAGTCCAGCCCTCTTTGTCGCTTGCTATTGTCTATCCCATGGTTCACTTGCGAGTGCGGTCATAACATGGAGAAATAGCCTTGTTTTCCATGATTTGGACAAGGTCACGTCACTCTATATCCATATATACGCTCCTTTCACATTTACGGTCATTCGGTGAGTGTTTTTATTTGCCTTTGCAGTGTCCTGATGATCTGGGTCAGGCACTTCTATCCAGATTCGGTGGTGCGTTTCCCAGCACTAGCTGAGCTGCCTTATCTTCAGCCACTCCAAGTATCCCTGCTTAGTGGAGGCATATGTAAGTCGTTTTGTTATTCGAATCAATCCCTTTTGACGTATACCACAGATGTCATCTGGCAACTACTCTATTGGAAGGTATGTCATGATGACACTCGCTTTTAATTCTACAACAAGTGATATGTAGTTCATACTCGTCGACCGTCGCTCCAAAATTGAATCCGGAGAGCGAACAACGTCATTTTCATATCTACTCAATGATAGACGCGGCATCATAGGCGGAACCCTGTCGTCTGTTTCGCCTCGTTATCGTGAAGCCTTCTTTATGGGCGGTCAACTTGGTAAGTACCGGGGATCTTCCAGATTTAACACTCGGCTGATATCCACCAACCAGTTTATGCTGTCCTTACTGAACTACCTGCTGTTTTCCTTCTCTATGACAGCTCTCTCTGGAGTGGCATCTTCCTGGTCTTGATCTTCGCCGTGAGCGTCTGGAATGGTGGTGGCTTCTACATCGAAGTCTTTGGTCGCAAGTGCTTGTCTTTTCTCGATACCACCAACCTTCAACTGATTCGACTTTTCCTTGCGCAGGTTTGAGCGCGAGATGGAGGCATTACGGAAGGAGCTAGCAGAAGTAACAGCACGCTCTGGCACTTCGACACCCGCGCTCACAAGAAATCATAGCGAATCCGACGTCTCCTCATCCTCATTGACCGCCTCTCCTGAACCTCCAGCCGCCCTAGACTTAAGCTCAGAGTTGCTCCCCCAGTCTGATCCTTCCTCCAAGAAGGATATATAAACCTCTTTTACCTTCTAAAGCTGATCCACCTACGAACCTTTATCACTTTTCACTTGACGACCTTCACGACAGCTAGCGTACCGCCATTGATGGCCATCTTCACTTTTTCAGTTTTCTATTATCCATTAATGTTGTACCTCATATCGATTCGCTTGTATTTGGTTTGCATTATTGTATTCCTTAATGAACCAGGTTTACACACAAAACGCACAGGTTACGATTCGACTCAAGTTGTACTGGCTACCACGTAAATCAGGTTGCTACAAGGTGGAATGCAAATCGATGTTCATCATCAAGATTCAGGCTATATGACAACGTAACAAAGCCAAAACATAAGAAGTAGGTTCCAAGCTGTCCTTTTGGACGAAAGAAGGTTCGAGCAGCAAAGCGAGTAAAGAGTTGTCATCAGGGATGAGGGAGACTGACTGAAGTTGTTTCAGTGCATCAGTAGACTTGAGTCCTCGGTGTAAGATAAGTCCTGGATTTGGGGAGGGGAGCCCATGCTAGAGTATTTGCAAGGAAGTAGCTCGTGGACTGGAGAAGACTGGCGTTGAATGGACCATTCATTTACTGTAAAAGAATCACTCCCACTAC
>JAGGAU010008303.1:0-61713 GCA_017657275.1 Termitomyces sp. T108
TAAAAATTTGTGAATAGAACGTACGTCATGATAACCATATATGCTGGCTTTAGGCTAATCGGCGATTTCTTCAACACTGTCGCAGTGTCATGATGGGCGGCGGGGGCGGTTGGCGTTGTCCCGGGGGAGTACGGAGGTGTCTGTGGTGTTGTCCCAGGGTAGTGGGCAAGCTCCAGGAGTGGGTCGTGACAAAAACTAGCGAGATAATTAACCAACTGTCTGAACTGAGAGTCGACAAACCCAGGCAAGGGAAGATACTGTATCCATTTAGGAACCATCATGCTGATTACATATGAATCTGTGAGCAGTCAAAGTGCTTCCTGAATAGACATCTCGCCATCTGGGCCAATGGGCAGAGAACACCAGTCAAAAGATAACCCAAACCCACACCTTGCGATCACAAGAAGAGCCATCTTTCATTGTGATCAATGAGAACATAGATACCCTGTTATCAGCAGAGAAAACCAACCTTGGTAGAGAGGGTATCAGCAGAAGGAATATCGACGATTTGTTGGTTCGACCATCCCTCAGCTGCCTTCATTTGATGATAAAGATTCACTGTATCAGCCCAGACCTTCTGGTACCTGTAAAGAGGTGAGAGTGTCAACATACAACAACTCGATATCATACAGCATGTTGTTGAACGCAGGGCCAACAACTCGTCTGTATTTTTGCCAAACTTTGCCGTCTTGAGAGGTCACCAGATTTGGGCCCCAACTGTGAAGTGAACAATAGTTTTTTTGAGTTTAGGGGAGGAGACAAAAATGACTCTAGGGTCATGTTGTGGAAGGAAGTCAACTTCAGTCTTCATGAACAAGGCATGAAAGACTTTGAACAAACATCCAAGGACACATGACAAAAAGATATAGAAACAACAAAAAAGTTTCAAATTGCTCACAATGTGAATGACCATTCCATCTTCTGCCAGCTTGTCTTGCAATCGCCTGTAAGAATTTGTCTCATGACATCAAGATTAGAAGTGTATAATGTTGGTGGGCCAAGAAGAAATGGCATGAGGGAGAAAGTTTCTCCAGCCTTATATACTAGGTGCTATAAGTAAGTCATTACAAATATTTAATTGACTCACAGCTTGCATGCCAATTCCAGCTGCTGCAGGTACCAGGATTCCACCAAGTTGTCGGGATGAGGGATCCAGGAGGAATCACCAAACAAAAGGGTACACAAAAGCCATGCAGATAGCTCACAGACTAATATAAAGTACTAATGTTCATGAAGCAACAACGATGGTCAAGGCAGCTGAGATGAGTGTACAACTGAGTGGGTAGAAGGCAGACAGCAATCTCAATGAGCTCATTGACATTGTAGGAGAGCAGTGCCACACAAGCTGCCAAAGGACCTTACCATATTTACTTCTTTTCATGATATGGTCATGGGTGTCATGATAGAGTTGGAGGCTATTCAAAACATCTGACAACAAAATCACCAACCATACTCCACTGCTGGTGTTAGAAGGTGTTTCCATCAGAAAAAGTGTAAAAGAAAGCTTTTATTCCATTTCTGAGGTGCAAATTTCTGACAGAACAAGGCACTTTCCTTTGTTTAAACACTTTTTCCTTCAGAAGTTGGCACTTAAAAAATGGCATAACAGCTTTCTTTCACACTTTTTCCAATGGAAACACCTCCTGGTACCAGCAGTGCTCATGGGGTCTATGACAACTGTGGTGTGAGCAAGCAGCCAGAAGTTTGTACACCATTGACCCTCCACATCTGCTTCCTGCAGAAGTCAGGATTGAATCTTTACTTTCTGTCTTTCTTTTCTCAATTTCTACTTATACTTTTCCCAATCACTGCTGTTAAAAAAGTGATATAGTTAGAAAATTGACAAGTAAAATCTAGTTATTGAATCAAGACTAATGATCATGTCTGACAAAAGACTTCATCTCATTATTGGCCAAATTTGTTGTGCTGTGTGGTCTCCAACATTGAGAGGAACAAAGTGTAAACAATATAAAGCCTCATGTTAGCTGTTCTAGACAGCCTGACTTACTTGCTTCATCAAGTAACATCTCTGATGTAGCTATAGCAAAGAATGAATGAGCAGATTTGAGAGACTTATGAGTGTGGTGTAAAATGGGTAGGCTTTTAGTCAAGGTTCAACATAACATGTTGTAATCAATCCTGAACTCCCTTTACTACTAAAATTGTCATCACTGTAAAGATATTTTTGTTGGCTGTCATGCAGAGTCACCAATGACCTTATCCAGGGCTACCTTCAATGCAGTAATATTGACTGTTGGCTAGAATCAAAGTCTAACTTGAGCTTGACTGCTTTGGCTTGTATAACAGCTAAGTACTTACACTGGAAATGAGCAAAGGAAGCCGAGACATGATGGTATCCAAGCCAGCTCCTTCACACTTGGCTTCGTGCGACTGACCTGCCTGCCTGCCATCCCGCCTGTGGAAGTTGAGTCCAGGAGAGGTGCTTTGCTACATGTATTATGAGCAAAGTCATTTCCTTCGAAATAAGTGGGTGAATGACATACACAGTTGTTCTCAGCACGCATTGCACGGAGACCGCAGATGGTTTGCTCCTTACAGTCAGCATCACAGGAAGGAACATCGTATCCACGATTCAAGAAAGTGATGTATTGCTGGAAGGCAGTGTCATCTGATTCGAAGACCTCAGTGACACGATGCCAGAATGCAGCATTGAGTGACTCATTGGCCTTTGCACCAGCAAGAGAACCCCAGGTCGAGCGCACACTGTAATATTGGGCCCAGGTAGCTGCGTACAGAAAATCAGTCAAGATGCAGACTAAGCCTATCTAACAACCCACGAGAAGTTTGGAAGCTCGAGGAGGCCATATCAGCTACAAGAGATTTATGAGTGCTCAAAACAAAACTTTACCACGGATCACATACAATAGTAGATATGGGCATCCATAACCTCATATGTATCCGGATCAATGTCATATATTTTGAAGGCGGGATTACCATCTTATGAATCTATGAGGATCTTGAGTAATTGGAGAAAATGAAAGGTGTTCACCACGGGGAGTAATAGAAGGAGCAATCCATGCGACGCCAACCGCATTTGCCTCAGTCCGGTCATCATAATCTGAATAGGCAATCTGGAATTGATCCTGCAGGAGAAATTTTCGGATTAAAAAGACACTGGCGCTCTCTAATGGGGTCCTACCTGGTGACTATGACCATAGAATTGAGCAGAAATCGTGTTCTTATAGCGTTGGACAACTTGATCAAAGTAATTGGACTATAAATCACGACATGAGAAGTCCATTCTTTAAACTGAACAGACTGAACGGGCAAACCTGATCATCGAGACAATCCCAGCGACCAGGAGGCATGTGTCCAATTATCCATGCACGCTGTCCCGCATCTTCGGCAGCCTGGAGCTGTGAAACAAGAAAAGCAAGAATACCGTTAGGATCAGGTCTTGTTAGATACTCATCGTCAGCTCCCTAGGTTTCGAATCATCAACCACTACTCACATCTGATCATTGTCATCATAGAGCCAGAAGCTAGTTTGGCAGGTCAGGTAAGGAAAGATATGGTGTTGTATTGTTTGCTACTTACTTGAGTTTATACCAGTAGCCAGTGTTAATCGAAATAATCCTGAAAACCAATTAGGCCACAAAATGAACAATCATGAACAAGTGAGTACCTCAACGAAGTACCAGGGTGAACAATAGAATAGCTTCCAGAGATGTGGGAGACTTCATCTGCACCAGTGGTGTTGATCCATTTCTGATGAGTTCCAGTAGGTTAGTCATGATCAAGCTGTTTGTAGAAGATGAATGTACCGTCCAGCCTGCGGCCTGGGTGTCAAAAACCCATTGAGCCTCATCAGGGGAATCTGAAGTGTCTCTCGGGAAGAGGTTGATGGGCGCTACTTCGCTAGATATAACCATGAATCAGGTAGGCATCAATCAGTTGATTTCGATCAATGGAACACACTGATTGCCTGGTGTTAAGAAGACACCAAACGTCAGTGTTGTCAATGGGAGATCTGACTAACGAACCAATAACAGGATATACTGGTGCTTTGAGAAGAGTTGCCATTTCATTGTTGAAGGTCTTCAGATCGGCCGTAACTGACGACTGGTTGACTAACCAGACAGCCGCTAGCACGAAAAACGTCAACTTGAAGAAGCGTGATGATTTTGGCTACCCGTAAGTATACCTTCAATTACATCACCCGTGAAGATATTGAAGTGGTTGGTTATAGGTAATGTCTTGAGCATTGATTGGACCAACTTCGTGCTGGTATCACAATTATGCGCTCCAACTGGTCCAGCAGGGACCGCAGGAGTGGCTGGACTGTCAGCATAATCTCTGCAACAGATGGGCTTCGTGCAATTTACATCCGCTCCAGGCTATTGAGAAGGTTGGTTGGTTCGGGAAGTAACGAGCATGGCACGAGGACGTACTGTATATGAGCGATCGATGTGGACGTCGCTGAAGTGCGAAACCTGAAAAGGTGTCCTGCCCTTAGAGACCCAATTTTTTGGATTGGTAGGGGCAGCCTTAGGGAAAGGTACAGTATAGTCATTGACATCCGGTTGCTGACAAAGACCCAAGAGCGCGTTGCACAACTTAGTCGCAGTTTGGCCAAGAGGGTTAATAGAACGCAAAACATGGGCAACCACAGGACCCTGCTCTCCAATGATTCCTTCACAAACATCATCGTCTTCAACCTTATTAAATGAAGAACATCAAGACCAGAAATTGATTCTGAATGCTACACAACTTACACCGAGTATCTTGCAAACTTCAATAATAGTATCTGAGAAAGCGGAGTCGCCAAGCTCCGCGACAGCCGCCATGGGGACCAACAAGGCATGACATGCAGAGCAGCTAACCGCATTTTCTATGGCATCGACAATGTCGTCAACAAGACTAGTACGCACGGTGCACGCGCACACCAAGAGAGCAAACAGGACCTGTAACAAAAGCATGTTGTATGTGTGAAGACGATTCAAACTAGCTCGTTGCTTTGATAAAAGATCAAACAGGATGCCGGTGACTTGTCATGAAGGTAAAAACCTTGACGCGCCATGCGTCTCTTTTCGGTGCATATAGCAAATGCATGCGACGAAGATGTCAAAATGAATAGCTTCAAAGTCTACAACAAAAACGTCGCATGTGTATCATTCAAACGCCTCGTGCAGGAACTAGTGCGATTTTTCTGCCGGAAGAGTTATGTCAACGAGTAGCATGTGAGGATTTGCTGATGGTGCGGAATTATATGAGATATGACGGTTCTGGAGTTTCTAGCAAACTCTGTCAAGTATGGAGAGAAGGGGAAAGAAACCGTTCGAGTTTCTCACCGGGCAAAGGCTCTTCAGTGATGATTTTCACGAGCTTACGACGATCAGATTTTTGGCATGAGACCGTGCGAACGATAACCATCAACCACCACCACCCTCTCGGACATCTACGACGCCTCTATATAGGGTGGTTTTGTTCTGTGAACAATTAATTTTCCCGCGTCGACGGAAATTATCGCGATCCTCGTAGCGTACCCAATACCGAGTATGTTAGCAGGAAGCTCAACCAAATCACGGACCAATGACTGTTCTGTATGACTGAAGCCAATAGAAAATCCCAGACTGCTGGGTAAAACACGTCTACTTTACTTTTGGCAAATTCAAGAATGTGGTTTCCCTAAGGACAGTTTGTTACATTGTTCAATACCTTTAGATACGTTGAATTAGGATCGGAGACCCTGGAGCTGATACCAGTCTCGTGAGTTGTGCCATTTACCCCGTGGATTCTCGATCTTAGTTCCCTCTGCATACAATTTTGTACTCGTTCCTGCTTGTCAAGTATATATCCGTCAAAGTCTGATTCCTTGTAAGGGGGTAGTCGCAGAAAATAAGTAGCAGACCGAGAAAAACGAGCGATCAGATCTTGATCGCCACTGGATGTCTCCTTGAAGCCGATTGATTCCGGGTCACCCTGAACTGAATCATATTCAACGCTGGACTTCCACACAGACGAGGCAGTTTATTTAAGAGTCTCTCAATGGCACTACATCTCGCCACTTCTCCCTCCATTGAACTCTCCGGTCAATGGCAGGCTTCGGATAATGGTGCACTCATTGCATCTTGGTGTGGAGCTTCCCTCAAGTTCTCGCATACTGGTCGAACCTTGAGCATTCAAACTGGACCACGAACTGAGCGAAAAGACAGATTCAATGGAGGAACGCCAATGGTGGCTTGTGTCATCTCTTATGATTCGGAAAACGAGGAAATCGTGCTTTGTGATTTCAAGCCCTCGCAGACCAAGCAGCTGTTTGTTGTCAGGTCGGAGGACGAGGTAGGGAAACGAAGGACAATTGAGCTTACCCTGATCGATTGGGCATCTGTCCTTGAGATCGAGGCATTCACGACTCCTTCTGTAGGTACATTTGTTTTTTTCTTGCTGAATAGGCCTTTTCCGCAACTTATCATTTAAGTCAGCTAGACGACATCAGTCACCCACTGCACGTCGATTATGTCCGCTCGCTCCACATCGGTGACTCAATTTCATGCGGTTTCAGTGATGGTTCCGTGCAGATTCCTCGAGGTTGCTTGGACGCATTTCCGTTCGTAGTAAGAGATACTTTACGAAAGGAAGGAGTCATGATGGAGATCGACATGATCGCTTATCCTGGTGTGTCGTTGACGGATCCAACACAAGAAGAGATCGATTCGGAAGGGAATTTACCAAAAGGGATGCAGACGAGGATCTCACACGTATGTTTCTCGCTGACCTATGTATCAATCTCATCCGCGTTGTAGGCTTCGCCATGGTCGGACTTGGATTATGAAGGTGACCAATTACCAATACACATTCTGGTCGTGGCTCTGGGTAACTTTGCCATGTTCTCCCTGGTAAAGCATCTGATTAAATGCGATCAATACAGGTACAAATGACGATGCCCGAGGTGTGGAGCCTGTACAATATCAGGCTTCCCTTTTTGCCCTCGTCTCAAAGCTATATGAACGGAATGTCGATTCGTTGAAAAACATCGTAATTTTGGTATTCTTGCACTTGTATCCGCTTAAATGGTGGTACTTACTTCTATTATCTAGCATCCATTTCCTGATTTCACCGATGATGAACAACATCCGTCAAACGAGAACTCATCACTTGTAGCCCACATTCCATCTTTTATAAACTTCCTTCGCACTCGCTTGCCAAACGTCGCCATCTCTGCATGCAATATTGGAAAGGGAATTCGGGAAGAGGACACTATGGATGGATTACATCCAACCGTTAACGGCCAGGCCATCCTTGCGGAAGCTTGGATAGATGAAGTGAGAGTGATCATAAAGAGTATGTCCAATTCTCATGAGGTCTCATGAGGATATTGTCCCGATCCCGCATGACATTATGGCACGTTCGTATGACTGTGCTCCAGGCTTCCCGTGACTTAAATTTCATGCGCGCATCACTCTTTGGTAGGACAGTGCCATAGTCGGATTCGATATCTATGTGCAGAACCTTGGAAAGATATCATATGGAATGGGCGGGTTAGAAAGAACTCAACTATGATACTCATTGAGCGCAGTCATCACTTCCCCTCTTGGACAAGGAGTCGAACCTGAGTACACATACACATAGTTCATGCCCCATGACGTGTGCTTCAATCCAAAGTAAATATAAGGTCCTCCACAGTGTGTAGAACGTCCCGCACGTCGACAAACGCCCTCCTCGCCCCAAGGCGTCATATGACCTCAGCCACATCCTACAGTAATCATAATCATAATCTTACTCTAATTTCTATATTTATAGGACAGCGTGTCCTCACTCAAGAGATCCCGCGGGAACTGTGCTGTATATAGCAAGAGACGAGCTACGAGCAGGAGGAAAAAAGGAAGGAAAACCGAGGGGATTGATCCATACCTAATAAATTCGAGTCAAGAGTTGAATAAATAACGATAAGTAATCTTATATTTTCAGGAGTCTTTACACGTTCATGCTTATGTCTGTATGTAACGAGCCTTACTCCAACCAATGATCTGAGACCGGCAACGAATCATGCATTTTCGCTCCATACTAGATTCTAAAACTAGTTCGGGGTCATACGAGGCCCTGGATTTAAATCATTACTTTATCCCGAGAACCCTTTCGCGGTACACGCACAAAGGGTTGCTTGAAATGACAGTTATCATCCCCGTTGAATGAACTACCAAAATTGCACGGCGGATACTAGCCTAATAGGCATCAGTATGCTTCAAACATTCATATGAAAGGGATGTGCTCTTTGACTTAAGCGGTTTGAAATTTGGAAATTGATACTCTATGCAATAGTGCCGTCATGCCATTTTAAATTGTGGAAAATGTCGTTTAGGATACAATCGACACCGCACGTGGAGGGGCGCTGAATTCAGGCTCGAAGCGTGCGCGTGCATGGCCATATAGACTACAAAATGATGCATCCATCTCAACGCTTCCGCCTTGACGTCGATTGCTTTCATGATCGACTGCTTTCATGGCCGACTACACTCCAAGGATCTGTCCAATAAGGCCCCTCATCCGAATTTCCGAGACATTGGAAAACGGGTGAATCTCTGTGAGCATCACATCGCATCACATCGCATAACAGCTGGCGGCACGGATTTGGTACGAACTTCCATTTCGTCTGCCTTGTCGAACGCTGACCAGCCAACATGGCTCACCAGCGGCCCGGATTTAGGGGTTTATCTCGGTTCACAATGAAAAAATGCTGAGCTAGGGCGTACTACGTGGATAATAAGCCTACGGCACTGGCGCACGGAGCAGTGATCGTTTGCATTAACATTAGGATTCGCGACCCAGGATAAGACTGAACCTGGGACTTAAGGCATGGATATACAACCAGAGAATTGGTAATGGTAAGTAGATCCAAAGCTCTTGAAGATGAGGATGATGGACAGCGGCCAGAGCATCGCGATCTTCGCGGTAGAGAACATAACAGGAATACCGAATCTTCTTTTGGATTGTCTCGTGTGCCCAGCTGGGTCTCGGGTTAGTCTAAGACATGAGTATATAAAGCCGAGAAATGGATTTTCTCTCCCATCCTCTTCAATGTCTCCGACCATCCCAAAGACTCAGACCGCCGCCATCGTTGCAACCAGTGGTGCTCCCATCCAGGTCAAGCACGATCACCCGGTCAAGTCCCAGGCTGAGCTTGCACCAGGCGAGTGTCTGGTCAAGCTCGATTGCACCGGCGTATGTCACACAGACCTTCATGCTGCGCTTGGTGACTGGCCCGTCCCACCGAAGAGCCCCCTCATTGGCGGTCACGAAGGTGTTGGCATAATTGTCGCCATCGGTGACCATACCACAGGCAGCCCTGTGAAAGTCGGAGATCGCGTCGGCATCAAGTGGTTGGCTGACTCGTGTCTCAATTGCGAACAATGTCGAAAGGGCCTTGAACAAAGTAATGATACTCCACCCCATTTCTGATTTCTATTCTGATGTATTTCCTTGTTAGACTGCGCTAATGCGAAACTCAGCGGCTATACAGTCGACGGTACATTTTCAGAATATGTCGTATGTGTCAATGTGACTTTAGAGGAGCACAAGTCTAATCAGATTCAGGTCTCGTTCGTACGCCACGTTACGCCCATACCGGAGAACCTAGACAGCCGGGCTGCGGCGTCCATACTCTGCGCTGTTCGTCTACAGTTGGTTCTCCTGAAATATATCTGATCATAACCTCAGGGTGTCACGGTATACCGTGCATTGAAGTACAGTCAGACCACTGCAGGCGATTGGGTCGTCCTACCTGGAGCTGGTGGAGGTCTCGGTCACCTTGGTACGCGCATCTTTTCCAATCACGCGTCGTTATCAATCGCATTCCTCATCAGCCGTTCAATACGCCAAGAATATGGGTCTCAAAGTTATTGCGATTGGTACGCTCTCGTCGCGTGGTTTTGATCGTCTGATTCTCACCTTTGTGTAGATAGTGGAGCAGAGAAGAAGAAGCTGTGTGAAGATCTCGGTGCAGATGTCTGGATAGATTTTAAGGAATCGAAAAACATTTCTGAAGACGTCAAAAAAGTGACTGGCGGTGCTGGAGCTCATTCTGCTGTCGTCACTACTGCTTCCGTCAGTATCTTGTCCTCGCACATGTTCAGGGTACTCAAGTGTCTGTCATCTGTAGTCCACTGGTTACACTCAAGCCGTCGACTACCTCCGATGTGGTGGTACCCTCATGGCTGTCGGTCTACCAGGCAAAGCTAACCTTGAAGCATCCATCTTCTTCACTGTTTTCAAGGTACGTTTGAAAACCCTTCAGCCTTTTCTCAATAATTCATGTTTTAAATAGAGCATCAACATCCTTGGCTCATATGTCGGCAACAGACAGGACGCGGTCGAGGCTGTTGAAATTGCATCTCGTGGAGCGGTTAAGTGTCATTATCAACTGAGAAAAATTGGCGATCTTCAAACGTCAGTGTTTGGTAGCTTGCTTGCCTTGGTTCTTTTACTAACGTTTGGGACGTAGAACATACGAGGACATGACGAAGGGCATGATCAGTGGGCGCGTTGTTCTTGAATTCAATTAGATGGGAAGAAGACACACATAAATACGGTGATTACCGGTTACAATGGACTTCTAAGTGTGCATATTTTGAGTTGACTTGTATATGTAAAATAATCGTTACGGACGTGGATGAAATTTAATCTGCATACTTCATTCTTAAACTTGCTAGAGAAATTTTGGTTGATATGATAACGATGATGCTTGGAGAAGAACTTCACTCAGTTTTTGAAATTCTCTCGTCCGAGAGTACCAGCGGGCTGCAATTATTCACTCACATGTATGGTAGGCAGGAAAGAAGCTTGTAACAACGTGTATGCAAGATCAAGGATATCGACCAAAATTTACGAAGTACCTCGAGCTCAGGAAAGATCTGGAGTATCAACCTATTGGAATACATGTTTGTTTTTTTTTCTGAGAAACTTGAACAGAAGATCGACAAATATGGTACACTTCTGTGGAGTTACAAAAACTCTCTTAACCGTTGTGCTTCATGGTGGATCCTCCGTATACCTCAGTGCGATGAGCCGTAACCCCCTGAAATATAGATAGTCACAATAAGATGTACGATTCTCATACTACACGTTTGATCGCACGTTGAGTTACCTCCTCGTGGCATGTAGAATGGATCCCCAATGTTACTCTTCCACTGCAACATCATTCGGAACCAAACCTCGACTCGCCATCGCAATGTGAATCAAGTCACGAATAAGGTAGTCGAAAGGTATGAGATCAGCTACCCCATCGTATGGAGGCATTTATCTTCCTCTTTAAATGATACCCTGCAGTCGTCTTTCTAATCATAATCGCCTCCTAGATATGAGGGCGTTGTCAAGTTTCGGATATAGACAAGACGCAGGAATACATACCCCCTCCTTCGTCACCCCCTCCTCCGCCCCCTAGATCATCCATGTCGTCACCTTCGCCATTGTCGAAGTAGTTCTCTGCGTAATCGTTGTCGTACTCCTCATCCACGTCGTAATCCTCTTCGGCGACGTTAGAACCTGCATCTGAACCGTCTTCGCCTGACTTTTCCTATTACAAAGTAACGACAAAGAAGTGATTTCATAGCTTGGAGAATACAAACCTCTTCATCATCGTCACCCAATTCGTCGAGATTCATTTTTAGTTTGCCAGCATTTTTTGTCTCGAGAACTGTTGATTTGTTCGTTTATTATCACTGGCGGAAGAAAAAATATCGTACGTTTCCGTTTTTTCTTTGGGTTGAAGTAGCTGGCAAAAATACCTGGAGGGAAAAATGCCTCGTTGAGGTCTTTCCGTTTTAGTGTCGGTTGTGCGGCCACAGACGGCCTATATTTATCAGAATAGCGCGGAAGTTCTAGCGGGTGAAGATAAGAGAAAAGCGAAGCAAACTTTCACAACAGGAACTTGCCAGTCGATTTGGTTTTCTCAACGACATAGTACGCTGATTTTCTTAGACGATCTGCAAATCCGATTTGTATCTCGGCGATGCGGGATTCTTTCTCAGAAATCTCAGTAAACACAGGCAGTTCCCTTGGCTAAGGGTTCCATTGATTAATAAGATGTCAAATCCACAACTGCGATGACCCGCGCACTGGATACATTGCTGTCGCCTCCCTCGAGAGGTTTTGAATATCCGCAAAGCTCAGACCCATGGGCGGGAGCGCGGAGGAACCTCCGAAGCCTCCCCTCCCACCTCTGCCTCCCCCACCACCCCCGCGACCGCCACCACGAGACATTAAGCGCTGAGAAATGTGTTGGACACGAGGACGAGTCAATGGCCAGGGACCGAAAGCGGACTTGAAGAAAATTGAAGCTCCGACAGTTGATCATTTGTTTCAAAGGTTTATGCTGTGCAGCCCGTTTCTTTCTTCGCCCACCACCTTCCCCAGTCGTTCCAGCCTTTTCTCCTGTCAAGTCTCCATTTCTCGCGACTTACCTACTTAAAACCACCATGGACAAGGCTCTCGACGAAGTATGTCGTCAAACTCCTCTTTTTCCCTTATGTGGCGCGTAACCAGTCGTCGTACAAAGATCATCGCTTCCAAGCCTCGTAACGCTCGTCGCGGTCCACCCAGGCGTACTTCAGCTCGCGCTCAGGTCCTCGGTAGTTCTGGGCCTAGCCCTCGTGTCCGTGCTACCGCAGCGGCGAACGTAGCCGCTAAAGTCGCTGGCCAAACCTCCCCCACTGAGAAAATAATTGTTTCCAACCTTCCTATCGATGTTAATGAAGCCCAAATCAAGGTTTGTGGTCTTTTCCTCTCTATATCAAATTCAGGGTCTCATTGCTTCTCTCCCTTCAGGAACTGTTTGCCCAGACAGTTGGTCCACTCAGGGAGGTTACCCTTCACTATGACCAGAATGGCCGTTCGAAGGGCGTCGCCTCTGTCCATTTCCAACGTAAAGGAGATGGTACCAAGGCATTTCAGCAGTACAACAATCGACTTATCGATGGCAGTTAGTATCGCCTCTCCTCTTCCCCTCTTTGCGTCTCGTCCCTTCTGTTAGCATGGTTGGCATGCTCTGCAACCTGCACTGTGAGAACCCTTTGAAAGTTTCCAGAGAACCGTTGGCTTCTGTCTCTGCTTGCCGAATTTGTCCGGACGACAGTCTCGCCCGCCCGCGTCCGTGTTTTCCTTGGAAACACTGGCGCACAGGATTACTAGCTAATCACAGGGGCATGTATGCGGGGCCGCTTATCCAGGGTCTGATCAGCCTTTGGAACAAGCAGGTTTCGTAGTACGATACGGGGCTTGTACCAAACTGTATCGTCCTAAGTACGGAGCGGATGGGCTCTTCACCGCGAGGATGTAATCGATGACCTGGTCAGGGTCGCGAACGGTGATTTGGGAGTTGGGTGGCGAGCCGGCGGATCAAGTATCGACCTGAACCGGGACACAGCGACGGCAGAGACGAAGTTTTCGGTATCTTTGGGTAACAGATTAGAAGCTTCTCGTGCATTTTTTCCGCTCTTATTTTCTCGCTACTCGTTCGCCTGAAACAGCCAACTGATCAATGCTCCGCTTTGCTTCTTCCCTCTCGTCCACAATTATCCTTCGTATCACAGAGAAGCCTATGAAGATCGAAATTGTCGTTGCACCCGCCCCAGTCTCTCTGGTACAACGTGTCTCGCCTGCTGATGGCGCGACAGTCACTAACGGTGTGACCAGGTTGGTCTGATACACTTGTCGACTTGTACATCTCTTCTGACTTTGCCATCAATGAAGGACTGGGGGTCGAGGCAGGCGTGGTCGTGTAGGCAAAGCCCGCAAGGAACGGCCCCAGAAGTCTGCAGCTGATCTTGATGCCGAGATGGAGGTTAGTCGTGCTCCTGCTAGGTCCTTACATCTTATTAATGCTACTGTAGGATTATACTGCGAGTAATGCACCTGCTGCTGCTGCTGTGCCCGCTGCTGCTTAGTTTTCTTGTATTATGTACTCCTTTTCCTTACCCTATTGTAATATTCCACCTTCGTCTTAGCTAGTCACAAAAACCTTTGTCCTATTATTGCTAGTACCATACCCTCCCTTCCATGTGCTGCCTCTGGTTATTGTTTCCGCAATAATTGCATTGTGTGTCCAGAAACAAAAGAGGCAGCTCGATAAGGTTATTGTTCGTTGCTGGACAAGCAAACGATCGTGTTCTAGTACGGCGACGAGCAACGACGCATTATGCCAGCTCTGTCTTCTCCGTCGAGCAAATCAGCCGATAAAGAGGCTCCTCTTTACAGCGAACGCCCCGAATGGAGAGATGTGACACCCCTAGCTCAATACGAGGACCCCAGTCCCATCGCACCCATCTTCTATTCGGTGGAATGTACGCAATCAACTGGTCTTTTCCAGCTGAGAGCATTCGAACCTGACATTCGATATAGACAAAGATGCAACCGACTACTTTCGCGGCATAGTGAAGACTGGGGAGAAGAGTCAGCGTGTCCTTGAGCTTACAGAAACCATCATCCGATTGAATCCAGCACACTATTCTGCGTGGTATTTATCATACTCATAGCTCCTCTTTTGCAGACATATAGTCATATTTGTGCACAGGCAGTATCGTTACGAGACTGTGCTAGCGCTCAACGCGCCGCTCGATGTGGAACTGAGACTGATGGACGAGCTTGCAGTTGCGTTCCTCAAGACATACCAAGTGTGGCACCATCGGCGGCTTTTACTCATGCTTACGCGCAATCCTGCGCCCGAGCTCAAGTTTATTGCCGAGTCACTGAATGTGGACGTGAAGAACTACCATACATGGTCTTATCGGCAGTGGTTGCTTGCGTACTTCAACGACAAGGACTTGTGGGCGGGCGAGCTGGATTTCGTAGAATCGATGATCGCCCACGATGTGAGGAACAATTCGGCGTGGCATCATAGGTTCTTTGTCGTGTTCCAGTCTGGGATACGGGAGGGCGAGACAGATAGGACGAGGATCATTAGAAGGGAATTGACGTATGTTTCTATTGCCTGTTTCATTCTTTCAGGCGCTGATCATGGCTGTGGCGACATAGATTCGTCAAGCAGAACATCTCGTTCGCAGCTAACAATCCCTCTGCGTGGAATTATCTGCGCGGTATCCTCGATATCAACAGTCTGCCCTACTCTCGTGTTGAAGACTTTGTGCGCCTGTACGCTGGTACCTCGGACGACGCTATACGGGACGTCGTTGATTTGGAGAACCCGCCTCCCCCCAAGGGCGCAGAACTGCCGTGCCCTGCCGCTATTGAGTTTCTTGCTGATATCCATGAGAAGGAGGGTAGGATTCTCCAGGCGACTGAGGTACGTGTTCCCTTTTTTGGTTCGCTTTGTGTTCTGATCCCTCGTGTGCAGTTGTGGAGGTCGTTGGCTGATGAGCATGATACGATTCGCAAGAAGTGTGTTACATGTCCTCAGTTTCACGTTAAGCGTCTTGGCTTACATTTCTTGTTACAGGTATTGGGAGTTTAGAATTAGGGAAGGCCTCAAGTCGGTCAAGCAGTGATATATATAGGACTCGTTTTCTCTCTGAATTTTGGTGTAACATTTCTTGTTACAGGTATTGGGAGTTTAGAATTAGGGAAGGCCTCAAGTCGGTCAAGCAGTGATATATATAGGACTCGTTTTCTCTCTGAATTTTGGTGTAATGTCGGTCATTTGGGGTTTCCTGCTGAATATTACTCGCGATCTGCTGTATTTCCTCCGGAGAAACGTCGCTAGGCGTACTGGTTTTGGACTTTTATGAGGCATCGGTTGACAAGGGCCGAAAGACATTCGGATCGATTAAAGAAGATTTGATATACTAATATGCGTATAAGGTGTACTGATATTCTAGGGGCCTAGCTTGATATACTAATATGCGTTTAAGGTGTACTAATATTCTAGGGGCCCAGCTGCAAGGAACCGCCTCACTCCGGCGCGATGAAACCGATCAGAAGCCTCAGTAAAAAAAGTGCTTGATAAGTAGTATATCGGGACTCACCAAGTCGAAAAGGATATCTATCTCGCGGACAAATCGATAAGCCGGAAGAGCACGAAGCCCCGGGGTTGGAAAAATTCGGACGACTGGATACAAATGGTCGGTCCAGTAAAATAAAATAAAAGCGTGCACAACGGCGCCATAGGAGCCAATGTGCACGGTTATCGGGCAGATGAATCCGCGCCGACCGCAGACAACAATGTGCGTGGGCGACGGCGCCCACACACACGCGTCATCCCGACCCCCTGAGAACAGGTCCGCGTAGCCTAAGCCCGCATCACTCCTGGGAGGGGGGCTTCACAAGTCCAGGTATCCGGCTGAGCCCGCGAAACCAGCAAGGTCGGGAAAGGGGTGTGCACCGAGGTGCACGAAGGCCAAGAACGGAAAAAAGTTCAGACGAGCGGATACCCGCCGAACGACTGTCCCGCTTCGAATCGGTCCAGTAGAAGCACGCACAAAGGCGCGATAGCGGCCGATGTGCGCGGTTATCGGGCGGACGAGTCCGTGCCGACCACAGACGTGTACATGGGCGACTGGGGCCCACACACGCGTCACCCGACCCCCTGCGAACAGGTCCGCATTGACAGAGTCCGCGCTACTCCTGGGAGGAGGCAACACGAGTCCAGGTAATCCGCCTGAGCCCGCGAAACCATCAAGGTCGGGAAGGCGGGCGTGCACCGAGGTGTACGCCGCCCGGGAGGTAGGTTGCAACGAGGGGGCCTATGTGAGCAGTTTGTTGGGCCGCCAGCCAGTCGACGACCCAAGCTCCTGCGAATGGGGCCGCAATGCACGAGGTGCGCGCTCCGCCGCTGCTGATCAGGCAGAATGGTGGCGGAGTGTTCTGGGGAGACCGTTCACCCCCGTGCGCTTGGTGTAGAGCGCGTCGCGCTCACCGCGCGACACGGGGTCCAGGGATAGGCCCCTCCGTGCAACCTTGGGCGCGTCGGCCCACGACGGTTTTTTTCGTCGCTTTTTTTCCCCTATGAGGATGGATGATGAGTGATGGTGGAGACGATTATTGGGAATGTACATACCTTGAGGGGTTTTTTCTTTGTTTTTTTTTCCTGCGACAACGGCGTATGAGCTCCCGAAATGAAACAACGAACACGAAAGAATGTACCTTGAGTTTTTTTTTCTTGATTGCTATTTTTCCTACGAAAACGGTATCAGCTCCCGAAACGAAACGACTACGAGAGCACATACCTTGAAGTTTTTTTCTTGATTTTATTTTTCCTACGACAACGGCGTATGAGCACCCGAAACGAAACAACGAAAACGAAAGAACGTACCTTGAGTTTTTTTTTCTTGAATTTTATTTTTCCTGCGACGACGGCGTATGAGTTCCCGAGACTAAACGACTATCACGAAATAACGTACCTTGAGGTTTTTTTTTCTTGAATTTTATTTTTCCTGCGACGACGGCGTATGAGCACCCGACGCAAAACAATAAATACGAAAGCACATACCTTGAAGGTTTTTTTCTTGATTTATTTTTTCTTGCGATAACGGCGTATGAGCTCCCGAAACGAAACAACGAACACGAGAGCACATACCTTGATTTTTTTTTCTTGCTTATCTCTGCGACAGCGGCTGATGAGCGATCGGAACGACACAATATCTGCGCGAAGGGCACATACCTTGAGGATATCATTATCTTCCTCGTCCCCCCTTTTCCCCCCCTGCTGTGTGGTCGGTCGGTCAGTGGGTGGCAGGAATCGTCGATGAGGAGGGGTACGTACCTTGAAGTTTATTTATTTTTTCTGAGAAGGTGGTGATGAGCGGCACGAGTGTGAGAGGGTAGGTGAAAGGGGACGGGAAGGGTTTACGGGACACGGGGCAAGTGAGCAAAGAAAAGGTCGGACGAGACGTACTTTGATTATCTATGGTGCGTGGTCAGTGATAGTCAGTGGCAGTAGAAGACATATATACCTTTGAGATCGTGGACCCTAGACGACGATGAGGGCGTGCCTGGCGATGAGATGTGATCAGCCATGATGGAATGATATGCTTTCGGCAAGATGAAGTGGCGGAGTGAAGTAGCATGGTCACATAGTGTGGCGCAGAGGCTGTGGAGCGTCACGACGTTGGAGTCGTGTGCGCAGAGCCACATGGGGCGCGATGGAGGAGTACGAGGGCGACGTACCAGGATACCTGTTGGTAGGAGGTCGCTCACGACTCGATGACATAAAGCGAGGACGAGTTTAAGTGACGACGACGAGAGGGAGTTTCTTGAGAGTGGTGTCTGCCATGGTGGCAGAGAAAAGAGAGGTGGGGGGACAAGACGAGACGATTGTGAAGGCTTTTATAGGGCCATGGGTGGCCACCTTGGTGCCACCACCATCAAGGTTGTCAGGGTCACGCGTGAGTGCTTGGTCCACAGACAGAGTCACGACAAGTCAATGTGGGCGTCAACCCTCGATGGGCAAAAATGTAATACTTGATAACTAAGTAATTGAGCGCGAGAAGATGGCATCAGGAGGGCCTGGCCTATGGACGATGCACTCAGACGCCGCGAGTCAGCCAGCCACAAGGGGACGAAACTTCACACAAGCAAGTGGCACGCGTGGATTGGATCTATCTATCGAGATGTGCAAAGATAGAATGGGAATCTATCGAGATAGACTGTGAATGGGATATCTATATCACATCGATCAAGTCTCCAAAACGGGCAAGATGACGGAAAAGTTAAATCATCGATCGTCGTTATAAGGACTCGCGGGAGCTCGACGACCGCCATGCATTCCTTCTCCGAGCCATACACACGCCACGGCGACGACATTTCCCTCGACGCCGTCCGCGCCGACATACAGGCCGTCCAGGCCCACCACGCCACCGCAGGCATCCCCCTTTCCGGCCGCGTCCTCCACGTCTGCCACTACCTCCCCCTCACCGCAACCCTCAACCCCCGCGCAGGCGTCCTCTCGCCGCCCCCCACGCCCCCCACCGTGCCCGTCGATGCTCCCTCCAAGCCCAGTCCCATCTGGACAATCGCCCCGCGGTACGGCCATGCCGCCATGATCTCTGGCATCCAGTCTCTTGCTGCGACACACGAGCAACTCATCATCGGGTGGACCGGCGACATCCTCTCTCCGACCCCCAGCGAGCACATCTCCTCCGATGCAGTCGACTCCAAGGACCGCGCGGCCCTCGACGAGGCCCTCCGTGCTTATCAGCCAAAGGAAAGCGACCCAGATGACGATCGCAAGATAACCTACGTCCCTGTCTGGCTCGACGACAAGGTCGGCCACGGCCACTACGATGGCTATTGCAAGCAGAGTGCGTGGTTGTCTGTTCACTCTTACAGATCATTAATCCACTCGAAGCATTGTGGCCCCTCTTCCACTATCTCCTCTGGCAAGACGTCGCTACAGAATACGCCTCGGCCGACGCTCACTATCCCTACTACGAGTCTGCCAATGCCGCCTTTGCGCGCAAAATCGCAGAAGTCTACCAGCCTGGCGATCTTATCTGGGTCCATGACTATCATCTCCTCCTCGTCCCCCGGTATACACACCACGTTACTCTGCTCCCAGTCTCTGACTTTTCTACCCCAGTCTTGTTCGTGAAGCCATCCCAGACGTTGTCCTGGGTCTCTTTGTCCACACTCCGTTTCCGAGCAGTGAGATCTTCCGCTGCCTACCCCGCCGGAAAGAAATCCTAGACGGCATGCTTGGCGCGAACCTTATCTGCTTCCAGGCGAGTTTCTTGTGTCCCGCCTGCCGCTTGTCTGACACTCTATACAGACCTACTCCTATTCCCGCCATTTCACATCTACGTGCGTGCGTGTATGTGGGTATGAGACAAACTCTCGGGGGATCGATGTCGAGGGGCACGTCACGGCCATTATGCATTGTCCCGTTGGGGTCGACGCCGAGCGTGTGGGACGGGACATCAAACGGCCTGGTATTCAGCCGAAACTCGAGGCGCTTAGGACTCTGTACGAGGGCAAGAAGATTATCGTTGGAAGAGACAAGCTCGATGTCGTCAAGGGCGTCTTGCAAAAGGTCGGTGTCTTTGGCGTCTCCTACTTTTCACCCTGCGCTAATCGTATATGCAGCTTCGCGCTTTCGAGAAGCTACTGCAGGACTATCCAGAGTGGATCGGGAACGTGGTTATGATCCAGGTTACATCCCCCGCAATGACAGACTCGCCCAAACTCGAGCGTGCGGTGTCTGAGCTCGTTGCGCACATCAACGGCGAGTACGGATCTCTTGATTTTATCCCTGTACATCACTAGTACGTTCCATATCTCCTTTCCAATATCAATCTCTCACTTGTTTGGATCAATCAGCCACCAATCGCTCAAGAAGGACGAATTCTACGCCCTCCTGTCTGTCGCTGATCTCGCTGTCATCACGCCGTTGAGAGATGGTATGAACACGACTAGCATGGAATTCGTGATCGCGCAGAATCAGACCGATGAGGATGTGAAAGACGGGGAGGGCGGAAAGGAGAGATTGGGAGGGAAGAATTCGCCGCTTGTGTTGAGCGAGTTCATGGGGATCAGCAAGCATATGGAGGACGCGCTCTTAGTCAATCCATGGAATCTCGGGGTGCGTTTCAACCCATCCCCCCAAATCATTATTCTACACATGCATGCTAATTCGCTTGCTTTACATGCAGGATGTGGCTGCTGCGATCAACCGCGGGCTTCTCATGTCACACGAGGAGAAGGCGCGGAGGCAGGCGAAGCTGTACAAGGTTGTGACGACGCACACGAGCCATTCGTGGGGCGCGTTGTTGGTGAAGATGTTGCTTGGGCAGGTGGATGGAAAGGGCCAGGCGAGGATGACGCCGTATATCCCGAGAGAGCGCTTGCTGGGGGAGTATGACAGGGCCGGGAGGGGGGCCGGGAAGAGGCTGTTTTTGTTGGATTATGATGTGAGTCGTTCTTTTGATTTTTTTTTTCCCATTTCGTCTTCGCGTTCTGGTTATGGGTTTTTTTTTTCGGTTTGGGAATAAGGACCCGATGATACGTGTCTCGCGAAAATTTTCGCTGCTTCTTTTTGATCTTTTTGTCCTCTTCCGTCTGCGGAAATGATGGACAGATGGACGGAGGGGCGAGACGTCGGTGATTCTGCGGGATCCTCGTGTTTCCATTCATATCAGCCTTCTATTCATGCTATTCTTATCATATCTATCGCGTATCTCACATCTCACATCTCACATCTTCCATCTCGTCAATGAATCTTATTCCTCACACCTTTCCCGATATGGACTTTTACCCAGTCTCGCGATGCCCTGCTTCCACTTGCGGCACTCTTTTCTCTTTCGTTCTTGCGTTCTTTATCTTCTCGGAGATATGCTCACTTGATTTGGCGCATGTGCGTCGATAAATTTGTAGGGCACGTTGGCTCCGATCGTGAAGACGCCTTCTATGGCTGTGCCATCGGCAAGTACACTCGAGGCGTTGGAGCGGCTCTCGGCGGACCCGAAGAACATCGTGTACATCATTTCGGGGAGAGACGGCGCGTTCCTTGAACAGCATCTTGGGCATCTCAGGGACGTTGGGTTCAGGTGGGTTCTTTGTCTTTGGCTTTGGCTTTGTTGCTGTGGCGGTGGGTGACGCTGACCCTGATGTGATGTGTTGTAGTGCGGAGCACGGTGGGTTCGTGAGAGAGAGGGGAAGCGTCGAGTGGGTGAATTTTACGGAGAATTTGGATATGAGTTGGATGGGGGAGGTTGCGGAGGTGTTTAGGTATTATACGGAGAGGACGGCGGGGAGCCATATCGAGTTCAAGAAGAGCTCGATAACGTGGCATTATAGAGGGAGTGATCCTGAATGGGGGTGAGTGGTTTGTTGTGGTTATTGGTTGCTGTGCTGATTTGGGGATAAGGTTGTTCCAGTGTAGACATTGTCAA
Organism: Termitomyces sp. T108; assembly: GCA_017657275.1. Classification (NCBI taxonomy): domain Eukaryota; kingdom Fungi; phylum Basidiomycota; class Agaricomycetes; order Agaricales; family Lyophyllaceae; genus Termitomyces; species Termitomyces sp. T108. The sequence goes on from JAGGAU010008303.1 coordinate 21,795, forward strand.
GATTTATTGGAGAATAATTTAGCGAATAAGAGGCCTATTGAAGGTGTGGATTTTTTTTTCCGTGTGGATGAGGTGATGGTGATGGTGGTTTATTCTAGTTCTTGTGGGGAAGAAGAACCTTGAGGTTAGACCGATTGCGGTTAACAAGGTGTGTCTGGAGTATCGGGTCTTTTTGTTAGAGGATAGATGTAACATGAGGTATGTCAACAGGGCGAAATCGTCAAGCGGATACTATACAAGAATCCTGACGCCGAGTTCATCTTCTGTGCGGGAGACGACAAGGTAACGCCCCCTCTGCCAGCTTGCTTGAATCATACTGATCGCAATGCCGATGCAGACCGACGAAGACATGTTCCGCTCGCTCCTACTCTTTCCGAACGGGACGACGGAGGTGGTCATGCCGGCTCCGATGTCCGTCACTCTGGTCGAAGGCGGCCCCGCGCCTCCCGTGAAGCTGGCTATACGCCCCGAAGCGGTGTTCACAACTGCTGTTGGGCATAGTAGTAAACGTACCCTTGCGGGATGGCATGTTACGGCGCCGCAGGAGGTTGTTGAGCATCTTCTTGATCTGGTTGGGGGGCCGAAGGAGGGGTTTAAGAGTTGTCTATAGCCTTGGCGCTCTTCCGCTTTGATCTGTATATTTCATTTCGTTGTATATGAAGGGAGTGTGGTTTTTTTCTTTTTTCTTTGAGTAATATAGATAGACACGGTTGTACTTATTGTTTACTGAAGCTGGAGTCTGTACTGGAGTCATGCTTCGGGGGGCATTTGGGCTGTAGACCAATGATATGTACTAATTACCCAAAAGGATGTGTCTATTTTATCTCGTGCCTTTTGAGCGCTCGAGGTTTGGGATCGTTATTGAATTCAGACTGCAGCTTCGGAAACATCAAGTCCCTCTCGATCTCGTTGAGCCTTCTAGCATCTCTTTCGTCTTTGCACTTTGAAGGAACCTCGACGGCCGGTCGATCGTGTATAGTAAGAGTTTTAAAATATTATCTGAGAGTAGGTAAATTGGTCAAAGATGGCCAGACTTACCCGCACTTGCCGAGGGTATGGAGACAAGCTTATACTATTTATATGCAGACATTGTTTAAGGAGAAACAGAGGAATAAAGGATTCAGACCCTGTGAGCTTCCGGTGTGGCTTTCTGATCGTGATTACTGGATGACCTAATAGACTAGTATAATTGGAATGTACTCAGAGTGCGTTAGGACACGTCTGAAAAGGTTTATTCACCTAGTATAATTGGAATGTACTAGGTAATTTTAAGTATGATGCATGTGCGTAGTATAAGTAAGTATGCTCACCTCAGAGTGCGTTAGGACACGTCTGAGGTGGGCGGCTTGCAGTAAACAAAATATATAAGAGAAAATGGTGCGCCGTCGGGCGCGTACGGAAGCATAAGGGTCGCGAAATAAGATCGACGAAGGAGAACAATAAGGTATGTACCAAAAAAGGAAAAAGGAAAACATACGACAAAGTAGATATACCCGGATTGAGACCCGGCTTGACAAGATGGACGCCGAGCGTCACTCCAACATGACCTTGAGGAGGAAATGCCATTGTTCAATGTGCGGAAGAACAAGACAGTTGTCACGCGTCGCGACGTGTTCTCACGTGACCCTGTCGCGTTGGAATACCCAACCCTCTTCAACAACAACGGTCATGGCGATCAGCTTCGAGCTGCAGGAGGAGATCCAGGCTCTCACGGAGAATGATGACTACCCGATACCCAACGACCATGATCCCAACGACAAAGACATTGAGCCTCTTTTGGAAGGTCAATCTCTCTGATCTGTCTGTGGTTTGGGGGTCTAATATCCTTTCAGCGGCTGTCGAAGCCGTCGCGGAAGCTAGCGATGCGATTACTGAGCCGGACGTGTTTGATGTGTACAGAAGCTTACTGAAACATGCCGACGCGGTGTCTGGACCCATGATGAACAAGTTGCTCGACTCTATTTCCTCTGGTCTGCAAGCGGAGCTAGATGCTACGATGCGAGATGTGGAACGAGGTGATCAGCATGGTTACATGTCGCACAAGCTGCCGCTGGAGATGTTTGGGTTTCTTCTCCTCTGGTTCGTTTCGGCCGCCGAGAAAGTCAAGCAACCAGAGGACGAGGATGTGCCGGCTCCAAAGGGACGTAGAGGAAGAGGTGGCAAGGTAGGCGGCAAGGCGGCGTCTAGTAGGTCCGCGAACAAGAGGAACGAGGGGTGGACTTGGGTGGACCAAATACCTGCTACATTGGGGTTGATCAGCAAGGTTCTTCGGCTTCAGACTCAAAGGATATGGACAACAACAGCGGAGCGAGAGGCGTTCATCACGTACGCGTCGTCGTTTGTCGTGATTTTGACTCGCTTAGTCTGATTTTCGTTAGGTGCATGACTCGCCCTGCATACCATGTCACTGAGAACGAGCAATACATGAAGGTGGAGGCCATAAAGGTCGGTGTGTTGAAGATCATTTGTCTTGCGGTCAAGCATCATGGCCACACGCTTGGAGCCCAAGTCGCCATTATGCAAAATCTCCAGTTTTACGAGCACCTCGCGGAGCCAATGGCCGAATGTTTGTCAATCCTGGCAAACGAATTTGATCACCCCCAACTCGGTGACGAGCTACTCCGCGAAATCGCTGCTAAAAACTTCAATGTACAAGACCAAAAGGGACCTAGAGTTTTTGCGAGATTCCTCGTCAGGTTCGCAGAGCTGGCGCCGCGCTCAATTCTGAAGCAATTCAGCTTACTGCGTGAACAAATGGACTCTGAGGTATGTAACCTCGCCGTTGTATTACACATCGTCTCAAGTGCCAAAACCGCAGTCTTACCCAATACGTGTCGCTCTTATTGAAGTCATCGGGCATCTCATCAGAGAGTTAGTGACTTCTGGAGCCGACGAGGAGCAGCGTCAGACACAAAAGCAGAGTATCGGTTTATACGACGAGCTTATTGTTCGTCTAATGGATATCTCCTCTTATGTTCGAAGCAAGGTCCTCCAGGTGCTTTCGAAACTCTGCGAGCTCAAGGTCAAATTTCCGAAACAGCGTCTCCAAATCACGGCGGCGGCGGTTTCAGCGTTATCAGACAAGGTCTCCACCGTACGGAAGGGAGCAGCGTCACTTCTTGTTCAACTTCTACTCACTCACCCTTATGTGATGCATGGGGGGCTCTTGGAGCAATCCATATTCAAAACAGAGTTTGATGCAGTCAAACAGGAATTGGCAAAGGTTGAGGATAAAATGGGAAAAGCTGTCGAGAGGAACGGTGAAGATGATGCTGACCATGACGATGATGGTCAAGATGAGGCCAAGTCATCCAAGATGAAGAAAAGGTACCGATTCATCATCACTCCAGGTACATCTAACTCATCCCGTCCACAATCATAGAGCAAAGGGTGACGATGAGATGGATGTCGATGAGGAAGATGCAGCAGGCGAAGAGGACACACAAGGTGGTGATACGGAAGATGAGCATTCGATGGTTGTGGATGGAGAGAATGACGAGCAACCGACATCGCAGAAGAAGGCCCGGAAACATTCAAAACTTGCCCCAAGGAAATCTCAATTAGACATTGCGGCTCTGTCAAGCGAACAGGAAGCTTTGGCGGCACTGGAGACGGATAAGCTTCTCCAACTTCGCTTGAAAAAGAAATACTACGGGGAGGCGCTCAACTTTATCAGTCAAATCGAGGGTGCCATGGAGACTATGTGCGATTTGTTGGGCTCAACGCATAAAGCTGAGGTTATTGAGGCTATTGAATTCTTCCGTGTCTCCCACGAGTACCATTTTGAAAGCGCAAAGGTATGCGTGTGCTTCATCGTCTAAGATGGTCTCTAATAGCACCTTTTAGATCGGGATCAAAAAGATGTTGCATCTCATATGGAACAAAGACAATACAACTTCAACATCTGAGGATGGCAACGAGCTCAAAGGGATTCGTTCAAGGCTCTTGGAATGTTACAAGAGTATATATTTCGACCCAGTCCCGGATCTCAGCCCCAAAGAGCAAGTCAATCGTATCGCCAAAAACATGATTGAGTAATTTTTCTTTATCTTATGAGTATTTCCTTGTCTGACTCATTCATATAGGTTGACCTATGATGCGACGTTAGCAGAGCTGACGAGCTTGGAGGAGATGATGCGTATCATGATGGACGAAAATCAGGTACACCAAGACATTCAATCCAAACTTTGGCAAGTCTATAGTGAGTGTCGCAAGTCGGATGTCGGAAACTGTATCATTAACCAGAACCGCCAAAGGCACCAGCAAACAGCTTCCAAAAGCTCAACGCCGCGGAGCTATTGCGATCCTTGGAATGCTGGCCCTAGCCAAGAGGAGTGTATTGACCGATCGAGTGGAAACTATGCTTAAGATAGGCCTTGGTCCTCTCGGAAAGGTAAAGGAATTCAAGTTATGCCAGCTGATGTGTAAACTAAACCAAGCCATTTGGTGCCAGGCTGACCTCACTTTAGCTCGTTATACCTGCGTAGCGCTGCAGCGACTGAATGGAAGTGCCAAGAAGGTGAAAGGTAGAAGTATTCTCCTCGAACTTTTATTATGAGCCAATATTTAACAGGTTCATTACTCGACAAGACCTTGCGTCTAGCGATGGACAACCCTATATTCTGTAAACTCCAGACCGCAATCGAGACGCCTTGCCGTTTGAAAGATTGGTTCGGCCTTGCGGAACAGGCAATCAATACAATTTACGCTCTAGGCGAGCATCCTGATGTACTGTGTAACGACATCATCAAGAACCTCACACGAAGGGCGTTCAACCAGGACCGGAAGCCGAAGATAATTACGGAATCGCAACCTTCGCTAGTAGTGGATGAAGTCCATCCCGGGGACGTGACGCGCAGTTCGGATGATATCAGCGCACCTCCTGAGTCGACGCAAGATGATGGTCAAGGTCAGGACGTAGGTGACGCGTTTGAGTTGAGCCAGCTTCTTTTTGTGGTTGGCCATGTTGCCATCAAACAGATTGTTTTTCTTGAGTTGGTGGAACGAGAGTGGAAGCGACAGAAAGACGAGAAACAAAGCAGTGAGTATATTATGCTGACGGTTCGATGTGTTGAAAGCTTGATTCAGAATATGTTGCTCAGTTGAGAAGCAGACAGTCACTAAAAAAGGAGACAATCAACCCTCCAAAGATGGTGAAGAGCTTGATCAAGTCGCGGGCAATGCTGAAGACGAGATCGGTGAACGAATTGCTGCTGTTCGTGAGACTGAACTCCTTTATGGCGAACAGTCACTACTAGCAATTTATGGGCCCATGCTCGTCCACATATGTGGTAGTCCTCACAAATTCAAGGTACTTGGTGGGGTTGCAACGTCTGACCATATTTTGATCGTCTTCGTCTAGAATCGGACGTTAAGAGCTGCCGCAACCCTATCCTTCAGCAAATTCTTATGCGTTAGTTCTCACTTCTGTGACGCGCATCATCGGCTTCTTTTCAAAATCTTGGAGACCTCACGCGATGCAAACATCCGCAGTAACATCGTTATCGCGCTCGGAGATGTGGCAGTCTCGTTCAGTAATATCATTGATGAAAACTCGAATGAACTTTACAAAGGCCTTTCCGACAAGGACCTTGTTGTCAAGAAAAATACGCTGATGGTACTCACACATCTGATCCTGAATGGCATGATCAAGGTCAAAGGCCAGCTTGGTGAAATGGCAAAATGTTTGGAAGATCCGGAACCCCGTATAGCGGATCTGGCAAAACTTTTCTTCAAGGAATTGTCCACGAAGGAGAACGCAATCTATAACAACTTGCCGGATGGTGAGATTTTCTTTTGACTTTACTCACTGATAACATTGTACTCATGGATTCTTAGTGATCAGCCATCTATCTACCGGAGCCCATGCCGTCGATGAGGACACATTCCAGAGTACGCTCAAGTATATTTTCACCTTCATTGAGAAAGTTGGTTTTCTTTTTTTTCATATACGCTCTCTACATGCAAATACAACCTTACCCATCAGGAAAAACAAGCTGAGAGCATTGTTGAAAAGCTTTGCCAGCGCTTCCATTTATGCGAGGAGCCGCGGCAGTGGCGTGACATTGCGTATTGTTTGTCTCTTCTACCGTTCAAATCCGAACGATCTGTCAAGAAGCTAATTGATGGCTTACAATTCTATCGCGATAAATTACATGAGCCGAAGGTCTTCGAACGTTTCCAGGAAATCCTTACCAAGGTAAGTGCACCTTTGTTGCCATTCTCATGATTACTGAAACCGTTACGACTAGGCTAGAAGCAATAAGTCCAAAGATAAACCAGATTCCGATCTGGACGAGTTCGAGAAAGCAAGTTAACGGGGATGTCCTATCATCATAACAAGGCTGATCACACATAGATTCTGGAAGAATACCGCGTCCAAGGGGAGGAAGATCACGCACTTGAGAAACGTGTCGTCAAAAAGAAAGCGGCAGCCGCCCGAAAACGCGGCACTGCCCCTACACGAAAGAGTATGTCTCATATCAAAAGACCTTTTGACATTGTTTGACTACAGTTGTCAGCACGGGGAAAGAAAGCGGTGGTGGCAGCAACACCAATGGATGATAATGACGATGATCAATATGAAGATTGAACTTACTCTAGTCGACAACAGCTTGATATATGTACAGGTGTAATTATTTATAAGTTAGTTTATTTCCCTTCAATGTTTGCAATGCTGGGGGAACATAATTTGAGAAACGATGTATTTTGCTTATCTTTGGTTTCAATCCTACATGACCATCTGAATCTGGCTATATCTTGTAAAATTTCACTCAATTGGTTAAAATGTTATTGAATTCTTTTGTATTGAGGTTTCGGTATTTTCTTACAAGCATCTAAAGAAGTATCTCAGATGCCTTCAATTCCAGCAGCAGTTTCCAGACAAAGCCCATGTCTTGGTTTGCAAGGGTTTTGTTCATTTTTGCTCAGACACAGTGTTTGTGTGTCAATGTTCATTTTCAGAAGTCAGATTATTGCTTTTAAAATTGGATCACATTTATTGATGATTGAACTACTTGAATTGATTATTAGTGTTTCAATGGCACACTGAGCATTCACATGATATATATATTGACATCAAGTCAATTTAAAATGGTTTGTACTTAATCAGATATAAAATAATGTGTTTTTATAGATATTTCTGAGTTGGTTGATTGCTGTTATAATTGAATTACATTCATTGATGATTGTGCTACTTGAATTATTCATTGGTGCTTTGACATTCTTTGCATGTTGTTTTGAAATAAAGTCAAAATAAAAATGGTCTTCTTTCAATCAGGAATGATGTGTTTTCATAAATAGATTTTGATATCATCATCTTGGCCATATGGATGAAGTTCATGCTTTAAGTCTGGAAAGTTCTTAACTCAGACACAGTGTTTGTGTATCAACATTCATTTTCCGAGTCGGATTATTGCTTCTATGATTGGATTACATTCATTGATGATTGCACCACTTGAATTGGTTATGAGTGCTTCGATGACATTTGAAACACTAAGCATTCATATGTTGTATTGACATCAAGTCAATAAAAATAGTTTCCACCTAATTAGGAATAGAACAATGTCTTTTGATAGATAGATTTTGATATCATCATTTTAGCTACATGGATAAAGCTCATGCTCCAAGTTTGCAAAGTTTTTGTCAATCTTTCCGATTCAGACACATTGGGTGTATCAACATCCATTTTCCAAGTCAAATTATTGCTCCTATAATTGATATACATTTATTGCTGATTATACTACTTGAATTGGTTATTATTACTTTGATGACATTTAAAACACTGAGCATTCAAATGTTGTATTGACAACAAGTCGATAAAAATAGTTTTCATCTAATTAAAAATAGTGTTTTATAGATTTTGATATCATTAACTCAGCTATATGGACAAAGCTCATGCTTATAGTTTGCAAAGTTTTTGATCCAGACACAGTGTTTGTGTATCAACATCTATTTTCCGAGTCAGATTATTGCTTCTATGATTGAATTACATTCATTGATGATTGCACCACTTGAATTGGTTATAAGTGCTTCAATGACATCTAGAACACTGAGCATTCACGTGTTGTATTGACATCAAGTCAATAAAAATGGTCTTCACCTAATTAGGAATAGAATAGTGTGTTGTCATAAATATCTTCCCAGTTAGATAATTGCATTATTTGAATCATTTATTAATACTTCAATGACATTCAAAACACTGAGCATTTACATATTGTGTTAAAATGATTTCCTCTCAATTAAGAATAGTATATTTTCATATATATATATTGACATCATTATCTTGGCTATATAAACAACACTTATATTTGATTTTTAAGTTTTGTCAATTTTTTCAACTCAGACACAGTGTTCATGTAAAAAACATTGATTTTTTTCTAGCTGGATTATTGTTTTTATGATTGAATCACATTCATTGATGATTGCACAACTCCGATCAGTTATTAGTGCTTCAATCATGTTTAGAGTACTAAGCATGTTGTATTGACATCAAGCCAATAAATAGTTTTCACCTAATTAGGGATCATAATGTTTTTATCAGTCCGATTCTAATATCATCATGTTTGCCATATTCATGATATGCACACAAATAGCTTCATTATCATTGTCATATACTAAGTGGTGGTGATATTTAAGCTTGCAAAGATTTCATCAGCTTTTTAACTCCAACACAGCATTTGTGCAAAAATATCTATCTTCATCAGGTTGTTGTTGGATTACATTCATTGATGACTGCATTACTTTGTTTCATCATCAATACTTCGATGGACAATTCAAAACACCGAAATATTCACACATTATATTAGCAAAGAATGGTGTTTTCCTAAATAAGAATGCTTTTATAAATAGATGTGGGAAGATAGATGCCATCGTTTTGGCTGTGCAATGATTCTTTGACTAATCGGTTGACAGCTCTTGTCCGTCTTTTACATAAAACTCTTTGTCATCAAATATTTTTTATTATCTATATTATTAAATATATAATTATTCCTAAATTCTCGAGATTGATGATGCAAATTATATGACATTATCTTCAAACATCACTAAAGACACATGTTTCCAGTGTAAAAAAAGTCAAAAAAACTTGTCATATGTTAGTCAGCTTTTCACTATAGAAAAGGGCAATCTCTATTGTTGTCAAATCTTTCTATCAACAATTGGCACATTGGAAATGGCATCACATGTTTCTTTTGCACTATTGTCAAGGAACCACTATTGGTGCCAGCAGTGAAATCAGGATTCAAGAACCATGCTCCTGTATTTGCATCAACCAGTGCTCAAATTCTTTTCTAAGGTTTGGCTGATCTTTGTGGTTGATGCCTCCAGAGACATAACTTTCATATGCCTTTGTGGCATTCACAGATACCTCAAAGAAGAGGATGCAATGAGTGTTCTTTGAGCAATACTCTTCAAAAAGGTTTTAGGAAGCTTTCAAGAAAACTTGTCCACAAAATAGTGTATTTGAGGAGCAAATTGTGCTAAACCTTTGTCTCAACTTTGCATATTTTGGGCCTTGAAGAAGCAACCTTGGTCCATAATATTGCAGATTTGAGACCTGATTGTCAACAAAGATTCTTAAATCAGGCAGTTGTCAAGGCCATTTGAGCAGATTTAAACCTTTAATTGATGTATTTGACAGTCTTAAATGTCAACTATACTTGAAATTTAAATTCCAGGTGGAAAACTATCTAAATAGCTTCACTATTCAATGTAACTGTTTTAGTAGTATGCCCACTCATGTTGTTTAGCATATGAAGGCCCTGTTACAGGATAACTAAAAAATTGAAAATGAAGATGAGATTTTTGTTTTGGACCATATGTTGTCCGTTATTACGGATTTGAGACCTGATAAATAGCGGATCTGAGGCTGGATTTTGGGAAATTTTCGGACAAGTTTTTTTCGGGAGCTTCCCTCTTCAAAGCATTCCAGTGGCGGCAGATACTGCTGTCACGTGCTGGTTTTAAGGGGTGGGGTTTTCGATGATAATAAACATAAGCATTAGTATCAGGAGACATGTCTCCTGTGAATGTACCTTGAAACTTTCTATTTTCTTTCCAGGTGTCGACTATTTCCATCATTTGATTTTACACTCCGAATTTGATTTTACACATGTTTGCATCCACCAATAATCCTATTTATTGTATCGTCCGAGAATTGCTTTGATGGGAAAGGATAGGACAAGAGTCGTCCCTCCTTTGGACCTTTCAAACTGTTGACGTAAATTACGTAAATTTGCTGTTGGAGTTGTATAGAAGAAGCATTAATTATGAAATGTTTCTTGCTGCTATACAGTACGTCCCTGAACTGTCCTATTCTGCAAGAAATCAACAGAATTGGTGACTATTAGTGTGCGCTTAGTTAAAACGCCGTAGTAATTGTACAAAACTAGTAAGGCTAGGGAAAATACTTTGTATGTTCGATTTGCACTCTCCTAGACCCCGAAGGTCAGTGGATACGACTTTGAGTGTGTGCACTCCTCCCAATCTTCGACCGCGTAGAGAAAGGAAAAGTAATTTCACGGCCTCCAGGTCCATATCCACCAATTCCAAAGAACGGAGGTTCTCGGTCAGTAGCTTCGGTATTAGTGGTATAGACGCGCCATATGGTTGAAAACTGTCTGCTGAAAGCCCACTGAGCTTGAGTGAGACAAGAGTAGAAGGATCGAATGACAGGAACAGAGGAGTGTATGGCAGGAAGGGTGCACTAATACTCAGATGCCGAATTCTCGTCATGAGTGGCGTCAAATCCGTCAGGTTGGGAACGGAGGTCAATAATTCCATTCGAAGTCCGTCCAACATCCGGAGGTCAGTGTTCATCACACTGAGACTCGATAAACCTGATAACTGAGAAGGATGCGCGGGACGAATGATTACTCCGTCCAAAACCAGACGTTTAAAAATCACCGAACTCAATATGAACGGCCCGCAACACAACGTAGTCGCTGGATCGGACCTGATAAGTTCCATGGAGTGTAGTTGGGTCAATGGGATGCGCGAGAGCATTCTCGAGATGTGAAGGAAGGGGAAAAATGGAGAAACGACAGAAAGGCTTTCCCAGCGCGTGCTGTGAGCGATAACCAACTGTAGGGACACCCTAAATGATGCAGAGAAACCCTTGAACAAGAGTTTCCCCATGTTTCCAGGTACGAAAATATAGACCCGAAGGTTGTGCTTCACAGCGCGATCGAGGACTATCCGCGTCAGTGTAGGCGAAGAAGTGGGACCAATGAAGACATCCCTCCACAATGTAAAATCGCGGAATGCAATGGCTCGCCATTGCGACGAGACGCTGGAGACGAGAGCGCCGACTGAGACCCAACGAGAGAGCCATTCTTTATCATCGTGGCGGAGGTGGAGAAAAATCCTATGAAGCACGTCTTCCACAAGACTACTGATTGGAGAATCCGTCATAATGAGCGTGCGGAGTGAACTTCTCCTTCATGGACTTGTTACTTGTTAGTTTATTATGCATCTCGGGAAAGTCCTGGTACACAAAGAGGAACAATCCTGTTGAGATCTGGTATCCAGATGAAGCCGAGAGACATCGTGGAAATTTGGCATCCCACCCATATCGTGTGGGCGCCTACAAATATGTAACGGTGATTGCGAGAGCTAGGAATTTGTCAGACGGCGACGAAGGACATACTCCCCCACAAATGAGGAATTGGGATGACAAGCGAGGCGCAGTATAAGCAAAGTTCGGTGAGATGTCGTGGAGACGGCTAATGAAAACTCACAAAAAATCATATACGTATGATGGAGACATTCAAGCAACTGTAAAGGCCGTAGCATGGCTCCAAAGGAAGAAATGGCAACTAAACGCACATGTGCATGTTTCCGAGAGCGAGCTCAGGTGATAAGATCAATGGTCACGTAAAATGTCAGTCAAGCTTCAAGTTCTGCGGGGTCTATTTTTATTCGGACTCAGGGACAAACGATGGGACCCGCTGCTGTGACAGGTGGTCCCTACATGTACATACTGAAAAAATTTGCCGAGACAAACTTAATGCCCTCGTGGGAATGATTATTAGTGCGACAGATCCAAGCGTCTGTCTGTGAGCGTGATCTGTGTATATTATACGTGTGCATCGGAAGGATAAAATATGAGAGTAGTGGATAAATGAGAGCAATAAGAAGTATGTCGGGGACTATGAGGAGTAACCGAAGGTCGGGTCACCTGTATCGCGCAGACACAACGAAGACAATAAATAAAGTAAGGAGCGTGAAGCGTCTTGTGCGTAGCAAAGCGGAAAGACCAAAGGAGTGTGTGAGGTACATGGTATATGTAGATGTCTGGAATGCAAGAACTAATGAAGTGATGATGTTGGATGATCAAGAGATGTAAAGGTAGAGAGGACGACAATGTATCACTCAACGTAAAAGTTGAGGGTGGATAAGATGACAATGTGATGGGAATCGAAATCAAAGGGAAGAAGACGTGGACCTACAAGACCCGATAAGAAGAGACCGCGAGAGGGAGCCTTATTCGGCCTTAAACCTTGCGCCACCCTCTCCTCCCCGCATAATTGCTTTCATAAACGCCAGAAATCGGTCTGCATACTCCGACGGCGGCACTGGGCTAATTTTGTGCTACGAGAAAGTGAGTAAATGTACCAAAGGGCAAAACTTACACCAAAACTCACGCGATCGGCACTCAGCCCTTTCCAAAAGTGTTCGAGTTTTTTCTTGCCTCCGTAGGGTGTAAGAATATCAATAACACCAACATAATAGATTACGTCCATATCGTAATTCCTCTCATCTGTCGCACGTAGACCACCTTCGTCTTGATAAAACATGAAATGCTGACGATCGACGAAATGGTCCACAAGGTCCTTCTCACGCTCCTTACCTTTGTCTCGATGAGAATCACGTTCGCGTCGGTGTATATGTGGCTGGTACGATGATGAATGTGCAACAGGGGGGTGGACCGACGAGGATGATACAGGATGAGGTTGGGAAGAGGAAACATGTTGCAGTCGTGAAGGTGAACCTTCAGTCGTCGAAGAGTCTTGAACAGTAGAAGAAAGAGGAGGTTCATCTGCGGCATCTGGAAGTTCGACAGCATCAACGTGTCCTGAGTTCCGGTAGAGCGCGCGACGCATTGCAATGGCTTCAGGCGAACCTTGCAAATGGTGCCCGGAGAGGGAATGCGAGTGTCCCATGTTCTTTCTCCGATGGGAAGTAGAGGGAATCTGAGGCTTTAACATCTATGAACTAAAGTAGCGGACAGAATTTTTATAGATACGTACCGAGAAAACCTTGAGAGTATTTCTTCGAACATTATCTCGATTCCCTCGTTGCATATTGTGAATTCCCACCAACAAGCTGTAATCCATCACGTTGACCTGTTTTAAGAAGACTGCATCACGCCTGAGCTGTTCCGCAAGAAGAGCACGCTTCTCTGGACCGAACTCGAGTGTGCGTCCACGATGGATCCAATTGAGGTCCTTAAGTACCGCACGAGGATTTTGCTGGGCTTTCTCTTCAGGGTATTCGCGACCGACAGTACTACCCTTCAAATCGTAGGTTTCGTGGATATCTCTGTGCGGCGGGAAAATGTTGTTCATAATTACGAAGTGGATCTTCCGGCCCCGAGGAAGTTTCACGCGGTGTAGACCGTAGAAACGCGAGAGGAGTGTATGTGGGTTCGCCTTGACGTGCTCGTAGTACGCAGGCAAGATACGCAAGAGATATGTGTGTTCGGCATGGTGAATCGTCTTGATTATGAAGCGGTAATCGCGCGAGAAGTAGAAAAAAGAGCCTGACTTGCCCGGCGATCCTAGTTCGCTTAAAATGTATTTGCTTGTCAATGACAATAAATAGTCTGCTGGGTCTAGATGGAAGTAATCTTCCCTTAGCGACCGAAACACCCAAGGCGCATAATCCTTAAACTTAAAATCATACTTGGCCGAAGGGGTGAGTTCGTTGCCGATGATGTCAAAAGAGTATTTGTGTTTCGCCTGGAAGTCGTCCGATGTGAGTAGGCGTTTGATCTTGGCCTGGCACCGCGAGACACCGATGCGGATACCGGTGAGCATGTTGTACATGAGCACGTAGTTGACATGGCCCTCGCCAATGATGTTACCAACGGTTACCGTCTCCTCCTCGTTACTCCGAGTAAGCGCAGCCATCTTGGCCTTTTTGGACAATCTTTCGCGCCTGATGGTCTCTGCATAGAGTTGTATGTCCTCTTGAAGTTCGCCGCCACTTGCGGCAACTGGAAAGGGTTGTTTCGGTGCTGAACCGATGGTGTTGCGACGAGCTGGTCGTTCCCGCGCCGGTGGTGGTTGTAGGTAGACATCGGAAGACAAATGGCTGGCAGATTTGGCGAATGAGGTCGATGGTGGCGAAGGAAGATAAGCAGATGGAGGTGGCGTAGATGGGTCGGTGGACTGAACTGCGCGTATAGATGAAGCTTTGGTGTCAGTTGACGAACGGTGGACTCGTGATGGAGGCGTAGATGGCCCCGGCAATTGAGGGGAAAAAGGCTCTGTCGATGTCTGTAACGTAGCAAAAGAGTCCGGTTCAGCGTATATGATACTCTCTTCGTCAACGATGCTGGCTGGCGGCGACGGTGGCAATGGACCTGCCATCACACGAGTAGTGTATGAGTCCTGGCTGGCCGTCGTGGACCTCGTGTCAAGCTTAATGGTCTCCTCGGTCACCGTAACAATTCTGATTTCCTGAGATGTCCGCTGGAAGGAAGTTGTGTTCTGGTTGGTGACCGTCTGCACCGACATCGTCAGGGGTGTAGTCTGAGACGGTGTGGCTGACAAGATAGCATTCTGTGTGGACATTGGGTCAGCCGAAGTAGGAGACGATGCCCGCCGCTGAATGGGCAAGAGGAGGGCCGTCGCCATCGTTGATGGTGACGGTGAGGAAAGTAGAATGATGAACGGCAAGGAGCGGTAAAATTACACCCGGTGCAGTGGTGGCTGTGTCGTAAATCATCGAACTTGAACTTCGATCACTGGCAGGTCCTCAATGCGGTAGCTTGTCTTTCAGTGCATAAAGGGAGCACACCTCATCCACAGCGATCCATCGCTGCAGACGCAAACCTTTTGTACTTACGGATCATGAAGAAACGCTCCTCCGAAGGCCAGGAAACTGATGACCTTCCCTCGAAATTTATAAAGTTTCGTACTGTGAAGGAATTGACAACATCTAGCACGTCAATTGCTTGCGGCGTAAGTGATTCCAATATCACTTCTTCTCTATCTGTGATACGGCTTAAAAAAGGAAGAACGGCCAATAGCAGATAACTCCAGTATGAGAACTTGTAGAATACAATAACCTTCACTCTCTGCCTTGTTCTCTCAAACAAAGTTGGGACCGTACTGTCGTGGGCGTATTCTCAATTATTGCTCTTCAAAGATAACTCGGCATCATGGACCCTCCTTTGTATGGCCAGACACCTCTCTCGGCATCTGTCTCCATTGTAATTCAGGGTGCTTTCGTTCGATTCATGCGGATCCTACGAATAAATCTGGACCAAGCAAGTTGCTCTGGGCAATTTGCTTTCTTGTGGGATTCTCAATTCACGACCAGATTTAGTCGAGGCCTCTTTTGAAATCCCTGAAGATTTCTGATTTAATTCTAGGTTTACGCCGAACCCTTTACCTAAATCACTTGACGGTATCTCTGCTTTCCCCCAGCATTTGCACAAACTGTGGACCCCCTTTAGAATCAGCATGAACCAGGAGAAGAATCGCTGATATATCACGTGGGTCCAATCCCTCTTCGATAGGCGCCCTGGAGGCGTCAGGATGCTTCGTGTACAGCCGATGTGAAACTGAACTTCTTGTACATACTCAGTTCACATACCCCCCAAGTCATGTCCACCCTCTATTTGTCGGAATCACCAGAGCGAGATGCTCTATACTACTTCATACCAGTGATCCTCAAGGCGAGTCTTGATATGCCACCAGGACCTAATCTATGCTCAGCGATCCACCCACTTAGGTTGAGGACACCCTCTTCAGAATCCCGAGGGCCATTCTCATATCGAACTCGCCCATTTTCCGAGATATGTTCGCGGTACCGCAGGGCGAGGGTGAAACCACCCCAGTCGAGGGATCACGCGATTCGAGTCCGATTACCCTAAACCACGTTAAGAAAGAGGACTTCAAATACCTCATGGATCTAATTTTGCCTCTGTACGAACCCTTTTCTTTCGTTATGCCAATATAACATTTGCCCGACGCACTTGCAGTGACATTCCACCTACTGAACCCGTGCTATCGAAGGAAGCGTGGATTGCAATCCTAGGGCTCGCCGATATGTGGGAGATGAACAAGATCCGTCTCCACTGCATTGATAAACTCACTAACATGGCTATGGGTGCCGTCGAGAGGGCAGTCTTGGCGAAGAATTTTCATGTCCCGCAATGGCTACGGGCTGCTTACACGGAGCTTGTCAATCAGGATCAAACGTTGTCGATGTCTGATTCCAGAGACATTGGTTATGGTTCGGCCATCGGAATCTTCCAGCTTCGAGAGCAGAGGCACAAACAACGCATGCGTTATAATCACTATTATACTACCGAAGAGCCTGAGATGACGTTGGAGAGTGTTTTCGAAGACGAGTTTGCTGAAGAAGAAGCGATTTTTCAAACATATAGTATTACAGATACGACCAACCCCGTTACGGATCCTGACGATGAATGAGAGGTAGACAGTGGTTACGAGATCTAGAATAAAATTAATTACAGATACCACCAGCTCAGCTCCGTTACAGAGCTGGCCTGACGAGGAACGAGTAGTAGACAGTGGTGTGGTCTTCGCGTGGACGTGAACGAATGTCAGAAAGACTCACTATATCTCGTCGCGCCGAAGTCAGCCCCCTCTCGAAAATTTAGCTGCTTAGATTTATTGTCATAGATAGGCTTCCGTGGAAAGCGCCAGAGATTATCTTCAGAAGTCTTCTCTCGCAATGGTAACAATTTCAGCTGATGAGTGGGTCGCTGCAACCGCGCCCTATCCACAGGTATGCCCTATTTTCCTCTTACAGAGAAGCTACCTAACACGCCGAAGTCAGTTGCCCCCCATCTATATTTCCCACTTGTGTACTCTCACACAGAGGGAAGGCCTATGCTGCCATGTACAACCAAAGATGAGTCAGGCACCCGAAGAAATCTGGACATGAACTTTCTTGAAATCAACCCTCATTTAGAACAGCCATGTAAGTCTCTTTAGATCTGTCACATGTCACCGAATCAGCAGAATTCCAGTTACAAATATTCCTTCACAGTTTGTCAAGGCTCATGTTGTGGGAAATGTTGTACACATGTGGTGGATGAACTTGGTATATGCCACTATAATTCAGAAAGCAGCTGAAATCAGCCAAAGTGATGCAAATGCTGCAATTTCGAAATTTGGAAACCCCTAATTTGTGTAAGTTTCAGTTACTTTGACTAAAAACCACAATAAGTATCATTCAATAGGTGCCACTAACAAGAGGAGTCAAGCAAAGAGACCCAATGTCATACCTACTCTTCAACATGGTAATATAATTGCTAGCATAGATGCTGTGAAACTCCACCTTAAATGGACTCAAAACAAACAATGAAATGGAGAGGCTCATAGTAAAGCTGTTTACAGATGATACCACAATATACTTGTCTGAGAAAGACAGCTTCAAAACCCTACATAGCATCCTTGATCAATGGTGTGAAGCCACAGAGGCAAGATTCAACATACCAAAAATAACCATCATCTCTATAGAAAGCAAGGAATACATAGAAAGCCTAGAGCTCACACAAAAACCAAACATATACTCCACACCAATACCAGATGCAATCCACATAGCAAAAAAGGAGAGGCAATGAGGCTTCTTGGAGCTTTTATTGGCAATGAAATAGAAAACATAAATATATAGACACTAACAATAGAAAAAAAATTAGCCAGCAAACTGAATAGATGGTCAAAGGGACACCCCACAATAGATGGAAAACAACTGATTGCTAGCATGATTGTGGGGGTTAGAACACAATACAAGACCAGTGTACATACAAGGCATGCCACCAGAAATAGAACTGCAGGCATAAAGACAGAGAAGCTTTGTCCCAACAATTGGACTCCACACACTGTATGGACCACTTTGACAAGGAGACAAAAAGCTCATAAACATAAAAGCAAGAAATGAGGACATTGAACTAATGAAGGCCAAAAGATACCTGAGAATAGGAAATGGATGCCCAATGTGGGCAGAGATAGCTGACAACCTAATTGAAATGAGCCTTGCTAGAAATGGAAGAGACAAAGAAAAGAACATGTACTACAACCTCTTTCTACAAGATATAGGAGTAAGTATGAGGAACAAAGAAGACAACATACCAGATCCCTGAAAAAATGATACAAACAGCAATAAAATTCAATGTAGCCTTGGCCCCAGTGAAACTAGAGGAAAGAATAAAGCTAGCCATGCCAATATAGTGCTACACAGGTTTAGTAAGATCAAAGTATTTCAGATACAACAAGTCTGCAGCCAAATTTCAACAAGCACACCACAACATAAGAACAGTCAGGGACCTATTTGAACCGATTAAAAAACATGTCCAAAAATACAAACCCTGACCATAACCCAAGGAAAAATTGCAAATGCCAAAGTAGTAAACTAACAAGAGAGAGGGGCCATAGAAACTTCCACAGGTGTGGAAAAGCCACACAAGAGCTAATGAAAAGACTAAACAAAAAATGGAACCCACTTATCAGCAAGAATCTGGAGATAACTAACATAACAGACCCCCCCCCTCCTCCCCCCTTTTGGAGACAACACATGCATCCTCTTTTTCATGAAAAAAATATAACAGCAAGATGCTCCCTGCTGGAGGAATTCAGAGTCTTCACTGAAGAAAACAAAGCACACACAATGATACAAGAAACAACAAACCAAAACACCAAGATCAAAGAATAGAGGTATACATGGATAGATCATGCCAGAATAATGGATGTGAAAGTGGTGCTGGAGTCTGATTTGGAAAAAATGACCCACAAAATGTGGCAATACCCTTCATAGAAGCATTAGCTGGTCAAACAATGCAGGAGAAGCTATGGCTATACTGCTAGCATTAGAGAAAATCCAAACAAATGCACACCTGATAATTTCATTATTATAATTGGCAGCCTAACAAAGAACCTGATGAAATGGAAAGACAGAGGATAGATAGCAATAGAAAATAAAGAAATACTGCACCTGACTGCATCTTGCCAAAGAGTCAGAATAAAACCAACTTCCTTTCTAAAACTCAAAGGGCACAGTAGCCTAGAGGAGAACAAGAGGGCAGATGAATTAGCTCAGGAAGGTGCACTGAAAAACCCAGAAACAGACCTAGACACAACATCAATACAAAAATACTCAAACTCTGGAGCAAAGCTAAGTGAGGCCACACAATCCCTATTATACCAAGGAATCAAAGAGAACAAGCCATACAAAAAAAGGGATCCTCATGAACTTGAACATGGTCAGATGGGCTGTAAAAGATGCAAACAATAAACTTGTCAGGGGACCAGTCTTTGGACCATGTCCAACTCTACTCCAAGCTTAGTCTGATGATATGCCTAGCCCTGGCAGATCTGACTGGCTGCTTGGTCCACCTCTTCCATTACATCTCTTAGTAGTCAGCCTTGATGAGTCATATGCATGGATCTTACTTAGCATTGATTATAGTCATACTCCTTTACATACCAAGGCCCAATTAGTAAACAGTATTAGTAATAGCACAGCCACCAATATAGTATATATAGGCAGCCTGTGGATAGAAAATCCCCAGGCTGAACAATAGCAGTGTTTTTCTGGCCTATCCACCAAATCAACTGTAAGCTCTCTATCAACATCTGACCCTCTGCTTGCTCCTTGTCCAACTCTTGCTTGCCCCTGTGCCCACCTGACTCTCACTTGACACTTGCATTGCCAGCTCTGTGGAAGGAGTTCTGCAGATGTCTAGCCTTGCCCTTACAGCGAGATAGGTACCTTGCTGTTCTATGGCCAATTGTGAAAGTCACATATGCATCACTAGAAGAGGCTGCACAAGCCTGAAGGACAGAGAAATACATTGACAGAGGAATGAGGAGATTATGGAGTGCAGGGTAGTCCTTGGTGCCAGTTACTCAAGAGCTACTAGAGTCTATATGCTCAAAATCTACATGTCAAAACCTCAATGTGGGGTCAGGCTCACAGAGATTCATAAGCCAGAACTCATGGCAAGCAATGTTCAATAGTATGCTTGTCTTGATGACAGCAAATAGTGCAGGTAATGACTTACTAGCAGGGGAACTGATCTGTTGATATAAAGGCCAGGGTGAAGGGGATGGGCTGGCTTGAGCTGTGAAAAGTAGTGTAATGCCTGGAAACTGGTTTGCCAAGGTGGGAAAAGCATGGAACATTGTCATCATGCCAGCAAGGGTGGTGTTGCTACCTTGCATTGGTGCATTCTGCAGCTGAGATTCTGGAGCTTCAGGACTGGGTCCTAGCTGCTCAAGTCCAGGCATAGGTATTGACATAGTTGACAAATGTGTGAATGTTGGGAGACATGAAGACAGAGGCAATACCAAAAGGGAAGATGGTGGTGATGGGTGGTAGCTTGCTGGAGCAAACTGACCATTTGGTAGGCAGAGATGACCCAACATACATGTGGTACCCACTGAAAAAAGCATCCTGTAGCAAGAAAAAGTTGAGTCCAAGGACTGTCAAGCTCTATGTGAGTGGGGAAAGGAAACAGAATGTGAGTGATAATAGATCTGATAAGTTTTATGTGAGTGGCAAAAGGAAATAGGACAAGAGTAAGTGATATAAGTAGGTGAAATTATGTGCAGTATTTGATGAACAAAGAAACAATGGAACCATTGTCATTAATGCAACAATGGCATGATATGTTGAGGGTAGATGCAACATGTAAAGCACAATTGAGCAAGAATCATGTCACTTACATAGACATTGCTTTGATCATGGCATTCACTAACAGCAACCAATGAAGCAAGCTTCTGCTGCCAACACACATAAAATAGGAGATATCTTGCATTTAGCAATGAGATGAACTCACTTCTACACTACCAAAGTATAATGAGCACATGTTTGCCAATGTTTTCCAATACTTGACAACATTCTTTAGCACTTGCTGACACTTTTTAGCATGTTTAGTACCATTTTTGCTATAACTCACTATGTTGATTTTGCTAATCAAAGAATAGAGCACTAGCTGACAGACAGACAGATTGACAAATGATAGACAGCTGAAACACATTATTTTTACACTTTGCTACTGATCTTTTGCTTAGCACACAGACACTGTTCATTTTAGGACATATTTTACATTTATACTGTCAGAATGCCTTGGTAACATTTTACATATGATATCTTATCTTGCTTATAGCTACTTACACCTGAAGTCAGAGTGGAGACAGAAAAATTGGACTGCATGTCTTCCAACAATAATTCCACCTTGATTGAATACAACAATATCTTATCTCTGAAGCTAGCAGCTAGTCCAAAACCAGTAATTCAAGATGGGACCTCACAAACCCTAGATCACAGCATAAGAATACAAAGAGGCCAGCTCAGATCCTTTCAATTCCTTTGCAAGATAATATGTTCCTGCAGAGCAGCAAAGCTCAGATAATTCACTGTCTCGACATTGACAACCTTTCAGTCCACATCAAACCATCAGTGTCAGTCAACTGAGGCGCAGCCACAACCAGGGCCAAAATTTGCTATCCATGGAGAGTTATTTCATGGGGAGCTCAGAGTGGGAAGTCTGACCCAAGAGAAGCCATGAAGGTTAATAATAGGACAGCCTTCAGTTCATGTACAGGAACAAGAAGAAAAGGCATAGCCCACTCACTAAGAAGAGATTCCTTGATGTTCAGACAAAGGCAGCCCTTGCAAGGGTATAGTATATCAATTGGTGCAAGTGCCATTCGAGGCCATGAAAGCCAGAGATTGGGCCTAGCGATGCCTTTTATGGGTAAATATGCTAAAATGTCAGAGGACAAAATATGATAGTTGTGTCATCAATGTATAAATCGCTCTCCCCTGTAGTACTCAAAAGCGCTGGAGTCGTGATTTGTTCCATGCGAACCGCATCACGCCCCCCAAGCATGTTTCCAAGAACCTCAACCGCCCGATTTCCATCTTCATTCCATCGAGGCTCTACCTCATGGTCGAACACTCCTTCAAGGAATGCCTTGTCAACAGGATCGCTGAGCAACGCGCCAAGTACAGCGGCAGGATCAGCTTTACTGGGATTCCCCTTTCGGAAGAGGAAACGCCCCTCGATGATGTTGTTCACGCCGTCCGTATAAAGGAGCAGTATAGGCTCCTTGTCACGTACTGTGGTGAGATCAATGTGACGCACGTCACTTGTCGCTATGATATAAGGTGGGGAGGTGTTATATTTCGAAATGTTCTGGACCAGAAACCCGCCATGTGCTGCACGCATTTTTGAAAATAAATTTACGGAGTAAGCGGCAGGTAACTTGTATGAAAAGTCTCCAATGGCTGATTACCATTCAAGACAGGGTCAACTGGGATGTAGACTTGGATCCGCACCTCTGGTAATACTGAGAACCCCTAAGACGCGTTCATCCTTCAACACGTTGTACTCCGATGTAGGATGGGCTAGTTTGACCCGGGCATACTCTGAAGGAGTGGATGTATTGTGCAAGGGTGTCAATCTTTGCGCTGTAAGTGCTAGTCCTCTCTCCTTTGTTAATAGAACTGCTCAAGATAAATCAGCAATTTCTCGGGCGTCCAACAGGGTGCTTACCAATTGAAGAATCCCCGAGACCTATAACCCACAAATTCTCCTTCTTGCCGTCAATCAATGCTATAGATAGTGTCGTTCCAGAAATGGCACGACGCAAACTATGGCTGTCTGGACTATCCAGCAGAGAAGAAGCGGAGTTGTGATCCAATTCGTCAGGATCAGGACACAGTGTTATAACAGCAGCACCGATTTGACGATCAAATTCTTCAATCTGCCAACGTAGGAAGGCCGAAATTTCGGCATGGTCATATCTGGCCCGAGAACCAGCGAGTTTCGAACGCAGCGCGTTACGAAGCACAGTTGGTAAGTGTTCTTTGGTATATTCTGCTGCTTCTGACCCTGCGTGACCTAGGAAAGGTTGAACCCCCAGAGACGAACCGGGGCGAACGAGACACGGACCATCCAACACTGCTAAGAACAGCCAAGATGGATCTTGATCCACGTCATCCCATTCTTCTACAACATACCTATCTTCATTTTCCCGGCCCGGCGTAGGCTGGAAGGTCACGGCGTGTATTCCCCCATCGAACATTCTCGCAATACAACTTCTTATAAAGGCCGTGCGCGCTTCGTCTACAGACATTGTTTTGGGAGGATGAACCATCTCAGACCCCGTTGCGATAGATTCATCAAGTTTTGATCATCCATTCACGCATGCATCACCGTCTCAATCATGATGCATGATGACTCAAAGAAGCCAAAATGGCTCATATTTTTAGGCGCCAAGTCTGACCCTCAAAGTAAAGTCGGAGTACCTATATCGAAAACTCAAAAGGAAATGACACGACAGGAGAATTCCCCAATATAAATGTTGTGCTCCGATGTCACATGCAATGCGAGATGTTACTTCACCGGGATTCCTGCAAGTTGTCTGTCTTGCATTTGTCGCCAATGGTCGGGCGCCAACTGGCAAAGGACGCAGAGGATACGTGCACGGGTGTGATAGCTCAGCGCTCAGCGCTCAGGATTAAGATTAATTATTGATCAACGCGGCCAAATAGATATCAACGACACTGATCATGAAATTCCAAAGCTTATAGAACGTTGAGAACAAATTCTTAATCTATGTCTTAGTCTCATCCAATATTTCGATTGCCTTGACACGCCGCCGCTCTTCTTCCTCCAGCTTGGCAATTTCTTGGGCGTAACGAGATCTCTTGCGGATGGTTGGGCCATGCCTATAGAACATGAAGGGTAAAGCGCCCATCAAGGTCGCGAGAATTGCAAGGATTGTGCTTGCCCATTCAAAACCAACTATACATAAATGATCAGCGAGATATTGTTGCTCCTAAATATGGCCCCAAGACTGACCATTGCGATAAAACTGGACGCTAACAAGAGCCAGTAGTCCACAAAAACATTCTAAGAACATTATTCATAACATGAGAGGTAAAGCCCAGCATTTGTATCAAGACGGATTACCTCGAGCAAAACTCTGTCCAGTTACTGCACTACTAGCCATTGGTCCGTAGCTCTCGATGGTGTAATCGCAGACAGCCAAAAAGACTGCACTTCATTCAGTAGAAATGTTTCGCTCAAAAAATTAAAGTATGTACCTATGTGACCAGAAATGCCAAACACCACTAATGCTCCGAGCGACGCATACATACTGATGGGCGGGCTACCCGTCCAGGCAAACCAGTACATTGAAACTGGAAAGAAGAAGGCCGCTAAATGCCTTAAATGTGAGCACTATGATAATTCAGACAGGGAGACGAGTTACTGACCTAAAAATGCCCAAAGCAGTTTATTTTCTGGAACGTTCTTCTTCCCCTGCTTCTTCTCTTGCCAAATAGTCGCTTTATGTTGAAAAAAGAATAAAGGTATCGCGAGCGTGAAACCGACAAGAATTGCGAGGTTGGTCAACTCAATCTGTGGATCCCGGAGGCCATACTGCGCATAAATAAAGGGTATCGCTTCCACGGCAAGATACTGGACATCAAATGTCAACGACTGTCAGTAAACCAAGTGAGTTGAACAAACGATTATCCCATAGTTTAGACCATCATAGAATGCAAAACAATACACAATAGGCTCCGTAAAGAGCATGACTGATGTAGAGTCCCGTAAAAAGAGATTTGCCAGTCATAGAGAAAATGATAACGTACCAGCAGGCCGAAAGAGAGTCTCCGACAAAATCTGCCTGAACGACCGGCGTCTCAGACTCTCGTCAATCGCCCATGCTTCAGGATGCCCGGCCTTGCGGGCGCGTTGAGCTCTGGCAACAAGGATAGCACTACGGCGTGTTTCTGGAACCAAAATGACAAATGGAATCAAGAGCACGGTGCCGACAATGCCCCAGATTCCATATACCCAACGCCAACCGAAGGCATGGTTGATATAGGCTCCACTGTGAAAAAGGTCAGATAAGATGGGGACGGTTTACATGGCAAGTAACATACATCATAGGTCCCCTATTAAAAGAGTTGACGATTACATTGAACATGAGAACAAAACTTACAATACAAGGATTTCGGCCGAGTAGGCCCAGATATTCATGGCCCACAACCTACATCATCAACAGATGTGTACAACGAGAATTTGAGACGACTCACCCACCAATGTCATCTCCTTTCCATAGATCAGGAATATTACCAACAGAGTTGAAAACGGTTGCCCCGAGGATCCCACAGAATAAACTTTAAATGACGTATGTCTTTCTTGATCATAGTAATGCGACGAAATATGACAAGACATACCGACAGACTACAATAGTTGCCAGGTTACGAGCGAGGGCGCATGGTATCTGTAATAAATCTGTGGGTACGAGTGATTGCTAGGATATGAAATCAAAGGTCAAATGAAAAGTCTACTCGCAGACGAGACAAAGGCAGAAGGCGTTGACTTTCTTTCGGCCGAAGTCCTAAAAGTCACAATAAGGAATTGTTTGCTTCCAAATATCTTGGCCTCACCTCCGCTAAAGGAGTCAGTACAACGGGGCCAATGCCCATACCAAACACGAAGATTGCGACGGGTAACCGGCTTTCAATTGGTGAGACGTTAAACTCCTTCTGCATTTCTTGTGCAACAACAACGGACGAGCTGGAACAACAGCTAATCCATGTCGTGTGAATGCAACTGGAAGCACAAGAGGGGTGAGCATAGGGTGAGCATAGGGTGAGCTGGATATTTCACTTACACAAGGAGGAGAATCATCACCTTCCTCCACAGAGGAAAATTGAACGGATTTTCTGGATCAAGAGGCTGATACGATAATGAGTCTGGTACAGTGGACAGCGGTAGTAACTTTGAACTGACACTCCAATGTATCAGGTTGGAATCAATGTGCACAAGAGTCGTTTCCGGATTCAAATCCTCCATGTTTATATCGTTCCGAAAGCTCGTTGTACTGAAAGTCGACATGACAGATGAAAAAAAGAGATTCGTGGTAGAGAAAGCAAACATGAAAACGGTTATAATCGAGGCTGAACTGAGATGATGTCATGGGTAATCGATCATATACATTGCAATCACCAATTGCGGCTTGCAGAAAGATTAGGCATCATTCACCGCTCCGGTAGATGCATATCATCTAGAATGGAACTAAGCAATTGCAAAGTTGCATCTCTGAAGCCATAGAAGAGAGTTCAGCTCAAGCTCAAAGTTAAAATTGCAGCCGTGGTGTCCATGACCAACAAGTGACAACAAATTCAGGCTCATTCTTCCGAGCATCTTGATGATCATGAGAAATGACATTTTGCATATACCACGTCGGAGCGAAGGGAGGTGCAGGAAAAATGTACATTGGCAGTTCACTATAAAGTGGTGAATGAGAAATCGTGAGCTAGGAAACGTTTGCAGTCGTATCTATTGTCCAGTTCTGGTGAACAATGTCCATATAATGGAAATTAAAAATTTATTGTGATGGGTGTTCTATATCGCCGTCTCAGGCACGCGACTACCTATGGAATCGTATTTGCTGTGATTGACAGAGACTTGTTGGGATTGCAAGGGTGAATATGGCATCGTAGGCATCGAATCGAGTTGGAGGTTTGATCGCGAACGAGCGAGAATCTCCGTAGCCACATCTGATCCGTATTGCTCTGCTAGTTGGCTAGATAATGGGAGGAAAGTGGTTTACAAAGTTAGGGACTGGATAGGCGATGTAAACCACTTACTTGGCATATTTGTCCATAATGACGGCCATGCTGTTGAGGCTTAATCGATAGGCTTTAGGCATCATACCTTTGCCAAACCTATACGTAACGTGATTGGAGCAGAGCAAGCCAGTAATCATGATGAAAAGTTGCAAGGGTACTAGGGAAAAGACGGTGGTATACCATGTTGAGAGGATCTTGCGTTCGTACTGGAGGTAAGGAAGCTTGCATCCTGGGAGGACACTCCGTGCATAGCAAGTCTGGCTGACAGTGGCCTCAACAAACGGGCTATAGTAACCGCAACATCCCAATTGATTCTGGACACGAAGTCGACCAGATGCGCCAAGATCTCTTGACCATTGCGCGTTGATTTTGCCCTCGAGGTTGAATGTATGTCTCTTAAACGTCATATAACCAGGTATGACCAGAAAGATGAAGACGATCCACAGGGTAAAAGTATAAACGGCCAAGAATGCACGATTGTTTAGCAGAATTCCAGCCCACCCTATCAAGGATGTAAAGATGGCCAAACAGGCGGCAAGCGTGGATATGATGAGTTCGGGACGATTTGCAACTCTTATGATGTCGGCATGAACCCATATGTTAAACCAAGTGAGGAGACACATCACCAAACCAATGATCGAGTAGACCGACAACTGCGGACGATAATTAGGGTTACAGTTGGTGGGCAACCCAAGTGCTAATTCAACAACTTACCAGTGTATTGGAAGCGAAAAGAAACCACTTGAACTTGTTCCATCGCAATTTTTTCTTTCCGTGCCGAGTGCCAAAAAAGTCGCCGGACACACCATCATAGTCTTCATCATTTTCACCAGGCATTCTGGCTTCCCCGCTCTTAAATGCTTCTACTCCTCCACCACGCTTTAACATACTCGGGGTACCATCCTTTCCCTTTCTTTTCCTGGGCCCAGGCGACAGAAGTGTGCTGGAAAACTTGTGTGGTAGATAGTTTACTGTAAGTGAGACACCACTGCTATCCAATGCGAAGTTTTTCCCAGGTGGAGAAGTAAACGACGTTTGAGATCCTGAAGGGGCAAACGAAGGTGCAAACGGGGCATTGGGTGTATCGAGTTGGTTGGTCATTGTAGGATGTGCTAGCATAGGACGAGTTGAGGCTGCTTGTGAAATCGTTGAATTGGCTAAAGATGACCTCCTGGACTGACTTAAAGTTGAATGAGCCTGACTGGGGTGAAGGGAAAAACCAAGAGACGCCTCACTGAGTGTCCATTTGCAGGCGTGGACGGGGCGAACCTGGCAGGAACGAATGAGGTGTCCGGATGAGGTGTGCGGATCAGGAATGCCTATCAATGGTTTTACCCGAATTAATCACTCACTCAAATTAGTATCAATTGTATTCCAGTTCAGCAACTTTCTGTATGCCAAGCTGAAAAGCCGAAGCTAATTTTTCTCCTTCAGTCATCGAGCATTTATCATCATCGACCGGAAATCTTTTAGTTCACAGATGACTCCTATGTCAACGTTAATTCTGGGGGAAACCCAGGAAATAACCTAACGGGCTTATGAACTTTGTTAGCCAGCCATACGCGTTTCCATCGGACGAGCCAACTTTCTATGTGCCTGTAGCAAGGTATTGTCAACGTGGGGCCTTTTAAATGGCCCTCTTGTTATTCGCAAATCCAAATCAAGCCGGGGTCCTCTGCTTGGAAGGGGTATTTCTCATGTTAAGAAAGGTACTCGATTCAGTGCCATGCGCCCTTTGAGTGCCTTATGTTTCTGTTATGTTATCGTAGTTCTGAAACATGCCCTGAGCCAACGGACCTCTCCGTTACGCCACTGGCCGCTTTACCATACTTGCGGGTGTTGATCAAACACCACTCAATTACAAAGTGCCGCTCTATACAACCAAGAAAATCTATATATACCTAACAGCCAGTCAACAAGGTATTGACATAATCCACTCATGGCGACCATGATCTTGGAGCTCTCCCAGCTTATCTCGAAATCAGTCAATGAGCTCGTCACAACTTGTAGTGCCAACGACCTGCGTGTCCCGAACCTTAATGAGCCATACACTCTGGAGTCTGAAGCGTTTAGGAAAAATCAGGCGGTCGCCAGAGCTGCGAACATCGCTGCGGCTGCTGCTTTTCAGCTCGCAGCATGCCTTCTGCCTCCTCAGGAATCAATACTCCAAGTGACCTCAGGTGTACGTACAATTATATGTTCATTCTTGAAACAACCAATAGCTTTGCTTGTGAGCAGCATCTTCGTTCAGCTGCTCTCAGGGTGTCAATTGAGTCGCATGTCGCGGAGATATTGTGGAATGCTGGAGATAAAGTGCCTAGGTCTCTGTTCAGCATTGACTGACAATGACATACTTGCATTAAAGGGAATGCATACCAGTGAAATAGCGAAGAATACTGGTATCGATGGACGAAAGCTAGGTAGGCTGAGTATCCATTCACAACTAAGCACTGACGTCCAAGCCGTATCTTTCATAGGTCGGCTTCTCCGTCTGCTAGCTAACAGGCACATCTACCGCGAAGTCGGTCCGGACGTTTTTGCGCATAACAGGATTTCAGGTGTTTTGAGCACGGGTAAATCCATCGCGGAAATATTAAAAGAGTAGGTGTATCACCATTAACTTGGATATCAGAAAACCTTAATTGTGCCCCATAGCCCGATAGCGAAACATGACAATACTGATGGCTTCTGTGCCTTCAATGAACTGCTGTGAACCCTTTCTTGTTGAAGTTCCCAAATCATGAACTTAGAATCTTTTTAGAATGGCCGATGCTCAGAAGGCTTCGAGTTATCTCATGGAGAATATGCTCGACCCCGAGACGTCGCATTCCGATGAACCCCAGCACTCGCCACTCCAGCGAGCCCTTAGGTTTGACACCAATCTCTGGGACTTTCAATCTCGACCCGAAAATGCCTACCGTTTACGTCGCTTCGGAGTTGCAATGAAGGGGGGCACTGTGATGCAGCTTCCCAATTTACTTCTTGAACGTAAGACAATCTCACAAAAGATTATGTTATATGACTGTCATCGTTTTTTCCAGTATTTGACTGGTCTGTTCTACCGGATGACGCACTTGTAGTGGATATCGGCGGGGGAATAGGAAGCTCAGCAAGGGTTGTTCTCAATGCCCATCCAAAGCTAAGATTTGTCATCCAAGACATGCCTAAAGTTGTGGAAGACGGGACCAAAGTAAGTCGCGTTGCCCGAATCAACTCTTTCGGTGCAACTTAGTCGTTCCACAAGCATTGGAGAGAGGTTGATCCTGGAAAACTTCAATCTGGAAGGATCACCTTCCAAGGTACGGCACTACTTCATACTAATGACAGCGCTGATCCCACACGCTTGTAGCCCACGACTTCTTTGGCCCTCAATCTGTAACCAACGCTTCCGTGTTTCTACTCAAAAACATTCTCCATGATTGGTCTGGCACCAATTGTATCAAGATTCTAACTCAATTGCGAGCTGCTGCAACCCCAGAGACTAAGTTACTGATCCTCGATTGTGTCATGACCACCTTAGGCGTCGATACGTCCATAGAGACCATTCCCAATACCCAAGGATTGGAACCGCCAGCTTTGCTTTCAACTGGTTTCACTACAGTCAATGATATGGCATGGGCATTAGATGGGACAGTAAGTCTCCCCCCGATGAATAATTTAAATTATTCTATGATATATTGTCACTAAGCCTGACTTGATTGGTTCGTAGATGATGGTCAAGCATAACACTCAAGAGCATACTTTGCTCCAGTTTGACGACTTATTGAAAAGTGCGGGCTGGGAGATCACTCGTGTGGTGTTGAGTGGCAGTGCCATTGACAGTGTACATGCCAAGCCCATGTGGTGAGTTACCAGTAGGATCAGCTTCGCTGGTCCCTAAACAACGTCGGGCTCGTATTTTCTGCTCCTGTACAAATTATCTTGTATATTAGTCATCAAATAGTTGTAACAACGGACAAAGATCAGCCTCTTGACCAGGCATTGTTTCAAGGTTGAGGGAAATTTGATACAAGTGTAACTGTTGGACTATTTCACATATCACACAGTCACTCCAGGGTCGCTAATTCAGGGCCACCGCTCCCATTATACTCTCCATACCGGCCAGTTACGCTGTGGCCTCCATTGTCTCGTATACATATATATACTACACTTACAGTAGACAGAACCCTCAGTCACTTATCTTGGACTGAGGGTACGTCGTCCTTATTTATATTCAGATACAGTTGTACTAAACGGTACCTTAGAATAATACTTACTATTGTTCTTAGGTATAGACCAATATAGTCACTTATCTTGGACTGAGGAATAATACTCACTATTGTTTTTAGTGGTAACTTGGGATATATATCTGGAATTCTAATAGGTTATGGGCCATTGTTTTTCGATAACTCTCTGAAGTATCAAGAAACGTTTTGATTCCGGATATCTCGATCCCATCTCACACGCGTCGCGTCGGGTACCTGACTGTCTCTTGTTGTCATTGTCTCTTAAATCTCGTGTCTCCTTCACTCCTGCACCATGGCTCCTTTGACTGAGGTACTGGCCTCTGATTCCACCAATCCATCAATCCCGGAACGCGTTATCCGCCACAAATGGGAGGGACCAGAGTATGCCCATGCCAATGGCAACTTCCACCACTGGGGCGAGAAACTCAAAGACTTCCTCATCCTAGATGGCGTCTATGCCTACGTCTTCTCACCCACTATTCCATGCCCTGACTCTGCAACTGAACCGCATGCCTACGCTAACTGGAAGCTGAACGACCAACTCACCTTCACCTTCATTAAGTCTGCTCTTGATGATGTCGAGCATCACGATCTCGTTACCTCTGGCAGTACAGCCCTGTGCTTTGATGATCTGAGGTTGCATGCTCAAAGAGAAGGTCCTATTAAACAGATTGGATTACTCCAGGAAGCCCTGTCCACCTATTGCTCCCTCTTGGAACCATTGCCGGTCACGGCGGGGCATATGGTTGATACCGTCAAATGTGCCTTTGATATCGGAGCAACCAACATGGACCTTTTTGCATGCATCGCTCTCCTGAACAGCTTAAATGACCTTTTTTTGACTTTCTGCAGAACTCTGTCTCCACCATCCTCAGCAAAAGCACAAAGGAGAAACCATGCACACCAACCAACATTTGCCTCTTAATGGTGAATGCCCAGAATATCTTGAACTCCAAAGCCAATAACTCCATGGTGTTGCACACAAAAGGGGGTCCACCAATTATCTTGTGCTACTGACCTACCAGGCCATAACCATGAACCTGAAGGCACTTGCTGCAAAAATTGTTATTCACTCAAACAGCCATGTAGAGGGCACACCAAGTCTTTCTGCATACAGAAAGGGGGAGGTATGGCTAGAAAATCACTTTCAGATGCATGGAAAGCTCAGAAGGCAAACAAGGCAAGGAAAGATCCATCATCCACCACTGATGCAACAAAATCATACATTACTGTCACTGGACCTGATGGGCAAGCTTGGCATGTAGAACCCTCCAACTGAACACATGTAGCTGTTGGCTACAGATAGAACAATCTTGTGTAGTTCATGCAGTAGCTGAATCAGACTGCAATATTGGTATTGACTAGATATGTTATGAATACAAGATGTTGCCTTACATAATACACTAAGAATGTAATTAGTTGCACATGTACACAGATCAATAGACTAAGGTTGTCATGATGTAACAATTCAGTTACATACACCCCTTTAAGACTGATGAATCAGTGTAAGGGCAAGGCTAAATGTCTGTGGAACTCCTTCCACAGAGCCAGCAATGCAAGCATTGAGCAAGAGTCAAGTGGGCACAGGGGAAAACAAGAGTTGGGCAAGGAGCAAGCAGAGCAAGGCAGAGGGTCGGATGTTGCTAGAGAGCTTACAGTCAATTCAGTGGATAGGCCAGAAGAACACTGCTATTGTTTAATCCACAGGCTGCCTATATATACTACATCAGTGGCTGTGTTATTACTAATACTGTTTACTAATCAGGCCCTGGTATGTAATGGAGTATGACTAACAATAATTGATGCTGAGTAAGGTCCATGCATATGACTCATCAAGGCTGACTACCAAGAGATGGAAGGGGAAAGGGTGGGCTGAGCAGCTGGTCTCAGACTAAGCTTGGAGTAGGGTTGGACATGGTCCAGAAACTGGTCCCCTGACAATCAGTCTACTAACCAAGGCAAAGAAAAGGCATTATCATGCGCTTCTAAAGGAGTGATTATACACCTCATGCCCAAGTAGGCTCAGAGCACCTTACCCCAACACAGAAGTGGCTGGTAGGCCAATGATCTTGAGGGTATAGCTAGACGTCTTGAAGCACACAATTGTCAGGTTCCGCTGACCATGGGGGCTCAGACCACTGGGCGAATCCTTACTTGGCGCGCATGAAGTAGGTGCGGGGCTCACTAAGTCCTGGGGCTAGAGAAGGGCAGGGAAAAGTGAGAGAGTCAAGACTTGAGGAGAGAGTAGATGAGAGGCGAGACAAAGGGAAAGAAGGAGAAGAAGGAGAGAAACTTAGAGAGGAAGAGGCGGAGAAGAACTTAGAATGAGAGAGAGAGACCGGAGATGAAAGGCAGATAGATTTGGATGAGACGAGACGAGAGATAAGATACAGAGAACGAGTTGAGTCAAGTATGAGATAGAAAAGAATAGAGATGTAATAGCGAAAATAGACTGAGAATGATAGCAGGCGAACAGGAGACTGGGGAATAGCAATATCAACACTAGCGTACCAGATACTATACTACAGTTTATATACGAAGGGCGCGGGCGCGCTCTGGGGCTCAGGCCCGGGCTCCGTGGCGAGTTGCGGGCAGGGATCCTTGCAGGAGCCCGGGGTTTGTGCAAGGCGTACCGGGGCTCTTGCTGAAGCCCGGGGACCGTGCAAGGTCGTGCGGCGGATGTCGGTGGCGTAAAGGAACTCACAAAGGAGGGGCCTTGCTTTGGGAGCACGAGAGGTATGGACAATGCGGGGAGGCAAGGAGTCGACCGAACAGGAGACGCGGGGTGCGGGGTCTGGGCTGGGTGATGCATTGATGCGCGAGTCATGGTAGTTGCCTGATTGGGGGAGGGGGTCGTCGGGGTGTGCCGGTGATGGGTCAGGGACCGCTGGGTCGACGGCCGGGGGTTGCCGGGGCGGGCGCTAATGGTGGTGTGGGCGTCCGGGGTTTGCCGGGGTCGGCGCCGAGGTGACGTATACTGGCGGTGATGGCCGTTGATGGTGCTGATGGCCGCTGGAGAGGACCGGTCTGGGCCCGGGGTTTATGGAGCTGACCCGGTGAAGTTGAAGGTGCCGGGGCTGGGGTTGGGTACCGGCGGTGGCGGGCGGCGTACCGGCGGTGGTAGCGGATCGTGACAACAATACTCTAACAGCTGGCATGACTATGTGCACACATTCAGTGGATAAATAATGGTGCCAACACCACAAAATCAAGTGTATACACATGGTCCTATCAGACTGCCAAGAATACAGTACAGACAAAACTAGATATCTAGAATCATTGTGCATTAGTAGCTGGCTTCAAGTCTTCAGAACTCGTGGTTACCTACAGGTAACTAGGGGCCTACAACCCCTCATTTCATCTGGCACTTCACCTGATTCCATCGTCATAGCCACATCATCATTTGCAATGTTAGTTGCAGAGCTTTGTGGATCCAATTCTGTCCTCGGTGGGGTCAAAGGCCCCAACACAACTGTGGCATCTACCATTATTAACACACTTAGTGCAATGTTAGTTGCAGTAGTTACCAAAAGCAGTGTACTATGAGTGGCTGTGTGTTTCCAGAGGTAGACCTGGTTGGGGTCCATTTCAATGAAGTAATAGAGGCCTTTAGCCTCAGGGGACTCAGGCCACAAGCGCTCCTTGCCATGCTTAAACATTAGACAATAGTGATTGTCTTCAGTCATCTCTCTCCATCCATCCTATCATAGGATAGCGGGAGGGGTGCCATAACAAGACAGGCACTCAATGTGCTCATTGTTGACCTCTCAAAAGATGTCTAGTGACATTGTTGGGCTATGAAACTGCTGTTCCAGGTAAACCATGTTGTAAGTGTAGGTGTGGCAGTCCAGTGGGATACAATTGTGTAATAGGACACATAACATGTTGTCATCAGAGAAATTGCATGCCTGGTTGTCTGGCATGTGTACTTGTTCAATATTAACATGAGATCCATACTGAACCACCATAGGTCATTCCAGAAAGGCTGCATTATATGAGGCCACTGCTTTACAATACATCCCTGGGCATGCCATTCACATGCTGGAAGCACTGCACAGCAGATTCACCCTCCTTTAATTCTTGCTTGTCCTCTGATGAGGACTGCCCATAGTCACTTTCATTGTTGACACTGGGTGCCACCTTTCCTTTGCCCTTGGAGGTGGAGGCAGTCTTTTGTGGGTCGCTACCAACCCATCATACTGCACCACCATTCTTGAATCTGTAATTACCTTGACCACTGCAAACTGAGGTGGGGGTGCCAGAATTGATACAGCATGCATAAACAGAAGTTGAGTTGGACTAGCTTGTTCAGGGACATTGCCAGGGAAGTCTACGACAACCAGCTTTGATGAATCAATAGAAGGCTTATGGCCTTGACAATGTTTAGTTGGCCCCAGGGCCTCCAGGGCATGTGCCAATGAAGCAAGCCCATGACTCTCCACTACTTCAGGCTGAGCATGTAGCTCAGGGACTTCAGGTGCTGAGTGTGCCTCTCCTTGGCTGCTTGGCCAAGCTTGGCTGCCCACTATAAGCGTGTGTGGCGCCTCAACTCTCTGCTTCTGCTGCAGTGCTGGAGCGTTGGCCATAACTGTGTCATGTGACTCTAGCAACAGCTCAGCCAAAGGATCTTCTACCAAAGCCTGGTGGTGAGGTATAGCTGGTTCTGGCCATGCTGGGATTGATTTAGACAGCAGGCAAGGTGGTGGCACCTATGGAGGAGGAGGTCATACAGTGGTGGGTGCTAGTGCCCACACAAACTCCTGAGGTTACCTCATGGAGGCTCTAGCCCTTTTGGGCTCTACCACCAGTTCCTCATATGTGGGTGGGTGCTTTGCGCTTCCCCACTTGCTCAATGTGTTCCAGCATGGTCATGTGCTGCCTCTTCATCATCTCAATTTGACCAAGAAGTTCCTTGACTACAACTATGGCCAAGCTATCCTGGAGGAAAGCTGCGATTGCCAGAGCAGGCTGCCCTGCTTGCTCCAGGTGCTGCACAAGCACCTTGTTCATGGGTTGCATGTACAGCATATTCTCCTGTCTTACTGGTCTTGGTGGCAGCACTGGCTGCACCACCACACTTGCATATGACTGCTGCACTGGGTGCTCATAGTGCTCCTCATCCTCAATCTCCATGTACCCTGTCTGCAGCCCATATGCTGCTTCTTCACAATAATCCCCCAAGTAGTAGGGGGTCTGATAAGGGAGTGGCTCTTTACACCCCAGGTATGACATTATCTCCACATACAGGCATTGCTGTCTGTGGTCTGGCTGGTTTTGGCCCTGCAGCTGCGCTAAGTAATTTTGAGTTGGGTGAGGTGGACTCTGCATAGGGCCTCCTCCCCCACCAGAGCTTTTTGAGCTCTGTCCATGCTGCATTGGGCCCCGGTTGCTTTACTACTTCTACTTGACACTAGTGTGTTGTATGGTGAAGTTTTAGAATGCAAAATTCTCCTAACTCCGATGGTGGCCAAACAACTACAAATGGACTCAGCCACCTCCTCAATTATGTGTTACCAATGCATTGTGCTAGTTGTTGTGGGCGTTTCATGCTCTGTAAGACAAGATATTGGTCCAATGCTGCAAGATCCTTGCAGTTTGCCAGAGGTTCCCAGGTGGTGTCTCCCAGGCTCCACTGCACCTCGAATTTGAGGTGCCCTTATTCATTCCACTGGT
Source organism: Termitomyces sp. T108 (assembly GCA_017657275.1). Classification (NCBI taxonomy): domain Eukaryota; kingdom Fungi; phylum Basidiomycota; class Agaricomycetes; order Agaricales; family Lyophyllaceae; genus Termitomyces; species Termitomyces sp. T108. The sequence goes on from JAGGAU010008303.1 coordinate 58,556, forward strand.
GATCCATCAGGTCATCTATGAACCATTCTTTGTTGTTGGCTGTGCCAAAATCATAAGGCCCTGGTGTTGTGTGATTGGGGAACAGTGCATCATTGTTCCCTGCATATGGTCGTAGCAACAACACATGGAACCTAGGCGCTATCCATCATGCCTGCAGTGCAGTCAGTAATTTGAGCACATAGTTTGATGTACTTGGCTCAGCCTCTAGCATCCTGTATGGCCCCTACCCACTTGGGGCATAGTTTGCTCACTCTGCCTTTAGGCAGGTTCAGGTTCTTGGTTAACAGGTATACCAAGCTACCTTTAGCAATATCTGGCTTGCTACTGCAATGATCATTTGCTCAACATGTCTGAAATATGCAAGCTTCTATAATGGCATCATGTGCATTTACCAGATTCATGAGCACTGTCTGTGAAAAATCCCTGATTCCCTTGTAAATAACTTTGTCACTATGAAGTTCCTTTATCATGGATGGCATGTAGCCACTGTTGAGTTCAAATGGGGTGTACCCTGTAGTCTCAGACATTCTTGCATTAATTGTGAACTTGACCATAGGAATACGGTCAACCCAGTCCCTTTGGTTGGGATGTATAAATGCTTGGAAGATTTGTGCAACATTACAATTTGCATGCCCTGTCTGGCCATCTGTTTGTGGATGGAATAATGTCAACATGAGCAATTTTGCTCCCAGTAATTTATGCAGCTCCTTCCACCATTTGGAAGTGAACTTAGAGTCTCAATCACTCACAATCAAGCTAGGTAAACCATGCAGACATACTATCTCTCTGAGATAAATCCATGATAGTTTGGACGCTGTCATCATTGTGACAACTGGTATCAGGTGGACCATACTGGTTATGTGGCATATCACTACCCACAGGTAGTTGAACCTGCGCAACTCAGGGAATGGTCCAACAAAGTCCATGCCTATCAAATCCCAGGGTTTCACTGGGACTGGAAGCAAATGTAGCTTCTCTGCCAGTTTCTGGTTTGATGTTTTTGACTGTTGACACACCTTGCACATCATGCAAAAGTGGCTGATCTCCTTGGCCATCTGTGGCCACCAGTATGTTCAATGCACATAGTCAAGCGTCTTTTGATACCCAAGATGCCCCACAAAAGTGTGGGCTTGCTCTAAAACAGTTGTTATCAATGACCGATCTCTAGAAACACATAGCACCTTTGCTCCCACTATGTTCACAGTATAAATGAGCTCCTGCTCAATAGTGAACCAGGGATGCTCTCTCAGCCAGTTGAGTATTTTGATGAACATCCTGTCCCACAAGTATTCTTGTTGCATATGCTTGTGCAAATGCACATTGTCACGTCCCCAGGAGCTGCACAGATTATTTCCAGTTTCAAGGGCCTGATCCAAGGTTGGGTCATCATTGTCTGATGATGGTTTTCCCACTGGCTGCACACCTGGTGACATTGCCTCCATCATGTGCTGAGCCTGTTTGTCTCTGAGCTCAAGTTGTTCTCTGAGCCACTTACTACAGTGCACTTCATGAGCTTGCATGGCTCATATCTCTACTTCACATTCCACAATTTCTTGGACCCAATGCAAGGGCAAATCTTCACCCTCCAGGTCAATATGCTTGTCTGCTTGGACAAACTCATGGGCATCATGCATGTCTTCATGAGTGTTGCTTTCAAGGTATCATGACAGACAGTTCATGATCTTATTAAGTTTGCCTTTGACATACATGATGTCAAACTGGTATTGAGACATATAGTCAATCCATTGACGCTGCCTAAGTGACAAGTGTACCTGAGTTTTGAAGAACTCAAGTGCTTTGTGATCTGTAATTATATGGATTTTGTAACCCATCAGTTTGTCCTCCCATTTGAGGAGGGCTTCTAGAATTGCAAGTGTCTCTAACTTGTGTACTGCATAGTTCTGCTGTGCTGTTGTAAATTTACGTGACATAAATCCTGCAGGTTGGCATGTCTGCCATGTCTTTCCTTGGCCAAACATGGCCCCAACCCCCATCTTTGAGTCATCACAAATGAGCCATATGGGCTCATCATGCTGGGGGTCAATTGGTCATATGATTGGCATCTTAGCACAGATCTGTTTGACTATTTTGAAACACTGCTGATGGAGTGGTTGCCAATGAAATGGGGACCCATTCTGGGTCATGGCTCTGAGGTGTCCAGTATATGCTGTTGATAGCGTCACTTATTCCCTATTTGTGGAATTTACACAGTTGTCCTGTGCTTGATTATTGATAAGGTTTGCGCAATAGGTGTGACAATTACAATTAGTAAAACATGAAAGGGACTTTAAATGTTACCATTGGAAGTGAAGTTTTTATTTTGAGGGTTCAACATACTACTGGTAACAGTAACAGAATGGGCAACAATGCAGGTGGAATGGATAATAATGCAGGCACTGCCAGGGAAGGTCTGGCTCAAAACGTGGGAGACTTAAATCTCTACTCTCATAGGGAAAGTTTTTCTTGTCTATTTTCATGATATGGTACAGTATTTATAGTATTATTGGTAGCCCACTGCAACCACCGGCCTTAGACTATCTCACCTAGGGCATCCAGCAGCGCCGTTCTGCATCACTCCCCTGCTGCAGGATCTAAGATTCCTCTTGATCCCTTTCTCTTCCTGCTGGTATGTAGGTGTCTGCGATATGACTCTCCCATGTTGCGGATCAGTGGTACTTGACCTGCACCTTCTTCTGTTTTTTGCTGTCAAGTGATTACTGGTCCCACTACTGAGCTCTTCCTACCGCTACCATTGCCGCTACCATTGCCACTGTCTGTGGGCGGCATTATGACAAAAAACTAGGGTCTTTCCTTGCTTCCCGTCCTCAGCCTTGTTTGACCCCTATCACCATTACATCTGGTAGAAAGTTACCAATGTAGTTGACTAATTGTAACCAGATTGTTACATCATAACAACCTTAGTGTATTGATCTACATGCATGCATGACTAATTACAGTCTTAGTGTATTACATAAGGCAACATCTTGTATTCACAACATATCTAGTCTAATCCAATAATTCAGTCTAATTCAGCTACTGCATGAAGCACACAAGATTGTTCTATCTGTAGCCAATGGCTATATTTTTTTGAATCTTCTGCTATCAGCTTTAGACTCTGGGCTCTCATTACCATACTAGGCAACACTCATCAAACTTTG